>JACXGK010004296.1:0-39131 GCA_016801125.1 Novumbra hubbsi | reverse complement strand
TGTGTGTTTCGAAAAGTGGTCGAGTTTGGAGAACAACATTAACCATCTCCCACTTGCAGGTTATCACATGGGCTGTTACCGTAAGATAACTCTGGGTAGCCCTGGAGGTCCAGCAGTCCGTTGTAATTGATACGCTATCTGCTTATCTGACGGTCTCAACTACCTTCGATTTTGTTTCCATGTAAAGCGCTGGAATGACAGGATGGCTAAACTGCGGGCGTGATGGGATGGTGTATTTAGGCTCCAATGTGTTGACCAGTAGCCGAAATCCTTCATTTTCTACGACAGAAAACGGTCTCATATCTTTCGCCATCAAAACACTGACGCACCTTGTGATCTCCGTGGCTCTCGCACTCGTCGCTGCGAGTGGGGCTGCTAATCCCCGGGTCAGAGGGGTTTGGCCTGTTAGCTTTTTACGTACAGAGGGTGACTGGAGCTTCTCATTCTGGTGACGGTTTGTATGCTGCATCATGTTTGTGGTGCAAACAGCACACCGTTTTTGTTTTATCTGTTACCACCTCACCGCTTTAATTTGTCTTCGGAAAGCCAAAATGTCGCCACACGTCAGATTTTAATGAGGATGGGGCATCTTCAATATCTACACTTGCCGCCGCCATATTTGATGCTTTTTAACGCTAAAACTAGCGAGGTCAAATGATATAGCTTTTCAGCCCCCGCTGTTTAAAATGTGTATTGCGATTCGTTTAACTTCCCAACCGAATTGAATCGTCACATATTTTCATTGATTTTCAACCGGCTTGGAGTGCATCGTTACATCCCTAATTCCTAAAGCATCATCCAGCACTGCTAGAAGAGGTCTGGTCACCCCTTTGAGCCTGGTTCCTTTCTAGATGTCTTCCTAAAATCCGGCCCCCATTGTAAATTACACTGGTTTTAAAAGCCAGAGAGAAAAATAGAGCAAGACCAATCTAAAGGAAAATAAACCAAACTAAAGGTAAATTACCATGGTGCTCCTTCCTGTGTAAACAATGCTTGGGCACATCAAACAGCCTTTTCTACTTATCCACTCAGAGCTTTCAGGTTTTCCTACTTACAAAGCATGTAGAGGTCTGTAATTTCTATCATAGGTACACTTCAACTGTGAGAGACGGAATCTAAAACATTAGGAAAAGGAGATTCATCATAGACAATGACTTCACCCCAGCCCTCAGCAGTCCAATCCCTGTACCTTTTGCAGAATATCAGTCTGTCCATTATGCTTTTCCTGAAGAGAAGTGGCTTCTTTGTTGCCCTTCTTGACACCAGGTCATCCTCCAAAAGTCTTTGCCTCACTATGCGAGCAGATGCAATCACAACTGCACGCTGCCATTCCTGAGCAGGCACCCACAGCCCCACCTTCCTTTTAAAGCTTCCAGTCTGTTATTCCAACTCAATCAGCATGACAGAGTGATCTCCAGACATGTCCTCGTCAACCATCTCATCTGTGTTAACAAGAGAAACACTGACATGATGTCAGCTGGTACATTTGTGGCAGGGTTGAAATGCAGTAGAAGCGTTGTTTGGGGGAATAAGTAAATTTATATGGCAAAGAGGGACTTTGCATTTAATTGCAATTCATCTGATCAATCTTCATGACATTTTGCAGTATATGCAAATTGCTATTATAAAAACGGAGGCAGCAGACAGTGAAAAGTAATATTTGTATCATTGTAGCCACACAAATGCACAACACGTCAGTGTGGACGTTTTTCAGCGTGAGTGTAGAAGACACAAATCTCAATTTGTAATACCTGTAAGTGCCAAATAAGCCGTGGAAGAACAGCCATGAAAACATGAAGGCCAACAGACTTAAGTAGAGACTTGAAACCACATCACCCCGATGAACAGGCCCATTTTCAAAAAGCTAGCAAACACAAAGCGACTGGGAGCACAAAGCCATTACGAGATAAATCATGGAGTTCAAGACATTTGATGACCAGCCACTTTCCTTCCAGAACATCGCTTTACCAGAATTGTTTCATCTCGTGTCACGCCACACATCTAGCTGGATGCAAAGCAGCAATCAGTTTCATAACTGACATTTGGACGTATAACTGACATTTCTAACATTGATGTCAATGTTGAGGCTGACTGCTCAGTGGCTAGACAAAGATTTACAGCAACTCCAAGTCCCATTTACATTGTCAAAAAATGCCAAGGTCCCACACTGCTGCCAATCTAAAAGCCACATTTGACAACATTAAGACCAGAGATTGTGTCGTGTTGCAAGACAAAACTTCAAAGTATTTTTATTGTCAAATGCACAAATTACTAGCATTGTTCTGAGCAATGACATTCTTAAGACATGGCAGGAGATTTCTACGCAGTAGCATTAGGTAAAATAGTAGCAACATTTTCAAAGAAAGAATTTGATACATAATGTAAACTAGCAGCAATTCCAAACAGTGCAGAAAAGAGGTAATGTAAGGAAATATTAAGTGTAATAGTGTTTAATGAATGGTACATAAAAAATGCTAATGTACATTCAATTTGCATGGAACGTCATCAGAGCCTTTTAAGTGTTTATGTGATCCATACGATCATGGCTCAATGTTGCTGGTTGTGAAGCGTTGCAGCCTGGTAGAAAAAAACAGTTTGCGAGTCTGGAAGTGTGTGCCCTGATGCTCCAGAAACCATAGCCTGGGTGGCTGAAGTCTTTTATAATGCTCTGTGCTTTCCTAAGGCATGCTCTCAATGGTGCGGTTTACCCAAAAGTGCCTTGTTTTATTCTTATGTTTCTATTACCCTTTTCACCTGTTTTCAAATATTGCACCTTATTTTTTGTTGTGAGAGAAAGGAAAAAGAAAGGAAAAAAAGCTTGGTCCAGTAACCTGGAGTGGTTTGATTGGTTTGAGTGAGACGAGAGAAGGTCCTGTAACCTGATGCGGTTTTGAAGAAATATGTAAGTTATTTAAAGAATTTTTTATTTATTATAAACATGTCATTGAATTTACATTTTCCATAAAAGTAACATTACAAAAAAAATGGCTATGCTGTCAATTACAAAAAAGCACATATACAGGCCCGTCTGAAGTTTGCCAATGAACATCTGAATGATTCAGAGGAGAACTGGGTGAAAGTGTTGTGGTCAGATTATGCCAAAATCAAGCTATTTGTCATTAACTCAACTCGCCGTATTTGGAGAAAGAGGAATGCTGCCTATGACCCCAAGAACACCATCCCCACTGTCAAACATGGAGGTGGAAACATTATGCTTTCGGTGTGTTTTTCTGCTTAAGGGACAGGACAACTTCACTGCAGCAAAAGGACGATGGATGGGGACATGTACCGTCAAATCTTGGGTGAGAACCTCTTTCCCTCAGCCAGGGCATTGAAAATGGGTCGTGGATGGGTATTCCAGCATGACAATGACCCAAAACACACAACCAAGGCAAATAAGGAGTAGCGCAAAAAGAGCATTTAGGAAATGAAGGTCGTAGGGAGGCCTAGCTAGTTTTCAGACCTTAATTCCAAAGAAAGTCTGTGGAGGGAGCTGAAGGTTCGAGTTACCAAACGTCAGCCTTGAAACATTAATGATTTGGATAGGATCTCAAAGATGAGTGGGACAAAATCCTTCCTGAAATGTGTGCAAACCTCGTGGCCAAATACAAGAAACATCTGACCTCTGTGGCAACAAGGGTTTTGCCACCAAGTACAAAGTAATGTTTTGCAATGGGGTCTAAATCAATTTATAACTTATTTGAAATGCGTTTTTCTGGATTTTTTTGTTGTTAGTCTGTCTCTCACTGTTCAAATAGACCTACCATTAATTATACACGTTTATTATAGACGTTTGTCATTGAGCAAACATACAAAATCAGCAGGGGATCAAATATTTAAAGGGTAAAGGGTATGTACCCATTGTCCTCTAGTTGATTAGATGTTTTAAAATTGGACAATGCAACCATACTTACTGGATAAAGCTTGCAAAATAATTTTTTATCAGATATGCATGTACATAATCTGACTACATTATTTTCAATATGTAATAATAAAATTAACTTGATTAAGACATTTATCAAATTATCGCCAAGCCCCACTTAGTATTAGTTGCTGCACTGACCGAGAAATAGGCGACGGTGTGAAATGTCAATAAGAGCTTTTTCTCAGTTGCCGACTAATCACTGATAAAATATAACAGCATAAAAGCCTCCCTAAGCAGTTATCAATGGCTTTCAATGAGTGCATTCTGGCACATTTCCCCTCTGACACTGCCTCCTTGTTGCTGCTCTCTCAGCCTTTTTCCAGGTGCAAGTAGGCTGACTAAAGGCTTCCTGGGGTGGATACAGGTCTGATTGTATAGCCTGTGTAATGAACTGGCTGTGCTGCAATAAGTGTGTTTGGCATTTTGTCTGCACTGATGTATTCTGTCATTCCTGACGAGAGGAAAGAGTTCCTCCAAAGACAAGATAAAGTACAACTGGAACCTTAGGAACAAAGGTAAGTAGACTAGCGGTTTAAAAACATTTGGCCCGTAATCTAAAGCATGCTCGTTCAAATCCTTGAGCCAACATGGTGGAAAATCAATGTGCTTCATTCAACAACCATTCTTAAGAAATTCCTTCTTAAAGTCCACTTTTCAGTTTCCACAAAGATTCTGACATTCACCAATGTTTTCTTATTGGAGATTTGTTCTTAGGGTAGAACATAATCTACAAACACTCAAAAGCACACTTACGTTTACAGTTTTATGCCCTATTAGGGGAGTTGGTGGGGTGTTTACCTATGCTAATTAGGAACAACCGACACACACTTTCAATTTACGAGGACAATTCAATACAACATTATTAAAACAGAAGTTGGAACCATTCTGTGCCTCAAAAACATCATTCTGAAAAAATTAAGGAAGATATTGGTGAATGCTCCTGATAAGTCACAGTGTGTTGGAGGAGTACATACTACACCAAGTTTAGGAGGTTTGTGTAAAAATACTGCAGACAGGAAAACAGACTAAGCGTGGAATTGTAATGGGTGGGGCAGCACTGACCAAACATGAGCCATGGAGAGAAGAATGTCATCTCTAACTTAAGGTTTCACTATCTCAATGTGAAGGTGCTGAGTGAGAAGTGCTCCCTGCTGATGAGCAGATGACGCCAAGGTCAAAGCATCGTGTATGAGTGTGTGTTTTCTGTATAAAATAATAATATTTTACTGACTAGGGTCAATTAATTCATCATAGATCTCTCCTGCATAAACAAATCTTAACTCGATAACCCAACAAAATAATACCTTGCACGTCTACGATTTGTTTAAACCTTTGATTGCTCCATATTTTATAACGGTCACTTTCACAATCAAGATTCAGATATAGGCTTCCCTTCCCTGGCTGCATTCAACAAGCCCGAATTATGTAATTAGGATCTGGGCAAGCTGAGCTAAAGAGCGATTTATCTTGTCCTTACCTCCCTCGGCAGAGTGCACAGGGATGAATAACTGGAAGGATTGGATTGATGTTTGACCGGGGGGTGTGTTCTCCCCACCATAGGAATGGCGAATTACCCCTGTGTTTGTGTGTGATCTACACAAAAAATTCAGAGTTACATTATTTACACCAACATTCCACAGTTAAATAATGGACTGAACCGAATTATTGGCACCTTCAATGTATTATTTGGTACCACACCCTTTGGAAAAAATAACTTAAATAAATTGCTTCCTGTAACCATCAATGCAGGGCTCAAGACCAAAAAATCTATTAAGGAGCCATTGGCTCCAATACGAAAAAAACTGGTTACAAATTATTTATTTAAATGCAACATAAAAGTGTACTTGCAATTTAATTTCTGCAATTCTGCCCTCCTTGCACAACGTCAGAATGTTTACGTTGTGGATGTCCTGGAAACTGAAGTTCACTTAAAGTGGGAACTGAACTTCTTTTCCAACTTAAGAACTATATACAGTCACTAAAAATGGTTCTTTACTCTGACTCTGAGCCAGTGTAACTGACCATAATTATGTGAGCATCACTTGGCCACTTGGTGTAGTTTGGCTCCTCCTCCTCTTTTTTGCAAAAAGTCTTCGACACAGGTTTCAGGATCAAACTGTTCAAGTGACGGGCCACGTTCGCACTGAGCAGCCATAATTGGTAGGACAAGCAATATCTCAACTAAATGTAAACATTCTGGAAATCTGAGCAGTAGGGCTCTTTTGTCAGTAGGTCTTCCCACAAACTGCAATAGGATTTATCTGAAAACTGTCCTTTAACAAGAGTTTTCATCAATCTCCATTCTTTTAAAAGGTTCTCAGAGAAGTAGTGCATTACCTGGCAGAAATGCAGGGGTGCTGATATTTTTGGCCATGACTGTACATGCAGACACCTACACTATTGGGAAAATGTCTTAATAGCAAGAAACATAATTCACCCAAGTACTGTCCCAATGTGAAACATTACAGAACCTAATGATACAGCTTAATAGCATAGCATAACAAAAAAACATCACCACATTCAAAAGTAATGATAACTCTCCTTAGCGGCCTAGTAATTATTAAACCAAGCTCAATCAGATTTCAGGGGATATGCATTTATGTCTTGAGTCATAAAGAAATATCTAGAAGCAAACTACAGTGTTGTTTTGAATGAGTAGCCACCAATTTATAAAAACACAAAGTACAGCCTCAATCATTTTGAAAAAAGTGTGGTTCTCAACGGTAAGACCCATCATTCACCCATGTTTTGTAACGGAAAAATGCATAGAAGGGCCAAAGAAATTCCCACTGACACACGTTAATGAATCAACAGACATAACCAGTTACTCTGCCCCCTTCTGATTTCATCAGTCGAGGAAAACAATGAATCGTGTTTTTGCTAGATGTGCTTTTGGAAGGTATTTAAACAAAAATGAAAGGTGGTACACAAAGAAACAAAGACAGAAGAGAGACCTGCTGGTCATCTTCCACTCACAGATTGAGGGCCAGATGGTTCCAACAGCTCACTACTGAGAGCCTCTCTCTCTAGTGTCGAGAGGGGGAGGAGAGGTGTGTGTGCACATGTGAAAGAGGGGGGGCCATGTGTGAGCAATTTAACTTGCGATTAATCTGGTCAGAGCAAGTGGAATAAGACTGCACAGAAGAGCGAGATAATTTGTTGGTGATGGATGGTAAGAAAACACAGCAAAAGAGCTAAATGAAAAATTGTTCATTCTCCAACCACCAAAATCATCCTCTGATGACAGGAAGAAACTGTTATTATTAGTGCCTGCTTGTTTCGACACTATTATCTCATATATATTTATTCATTATTATAGCCACCCTAACTCCTCCTACAGTGGTTTCACTACAGATACATGACCGGTATCAAAATGTGCATAGCGTTTCCGGTAGCATTGCTTTTGTTTTGTGGAAGGGTTTGTTGCAAGGTTTAGAAAATATTCACGTTTTTGTGCCAAATAACATAGCCACACCAAATGACGGGTAATATTCCAGTTTTTGCGGCAAAAACATAGCCACACTTAACGCCGGTTACCTAGAAACTTACATTGCTCAAACTTTCCTTAATTATGCCATGCAAATGTCTGTTTGAAAGTAATGCTAGCTAGCTACATTACTGTTCATGCAATGAGATGGAACTGACTTTAAAATGTAAGGCTGAAGTTATTTTGCTACCTTTTTGCCAGCTATTCTGTCTTAGCTCGTGACCTATAAAAAAGACACATGGGAGCCAGAAATCTTGCTGATTGATAGGGGATCGAATACTTCTTTCATAAAGTAAAATGCAAATCAATGTATAACTTATTTGAAGTGCATTTTTCTGGTTTTGTTTCTGTTCAAATAAACCTACCCTTAAAATCATAGACTGATCTTCTTTGTCAGTGAGCAAAAGTACAAAATCAGCAGGGGATAACATTTTTTTGTCTTCCACTGTACAGACAGTCAGTTGAAATTGCGGGCAGCATTTTTGAAGACACTTTAGCAGGCCTCACTAGATTGATACTCCTATACTGAACAAAGTATTAGAAAAACTGAAATCTGAGTTAAGAAATATCTTAAAGGAAAAATATAAATTGCATCGTTGTTGGGCAGAGATTATGTTTATTTGTCTGTCAGCTGACCACTTGGTGAGTTGAATTTAATTGTAAGGCTGATATCTCGACGTGGCGCTAGCAGGCCAATGCTAACACTACCCCATGTTGGTAGATGTAAATTGTGTGGTTTAAGTTAATTGCTAGCGATCTTTTCCAGAAGTCAAAATATAATGTTGTAACGACTAAAATTGTGCTAAACAATATTTGTGTTAAACAATATTTGTACTTTAATAACTTATTAAGACTCAATGAGATATTCTGTGGGGTAAATGGCTCCTTCGGCCACAGCTGTACAAAGAGTCAGGTGGTTCAGTTCATCAGGTTTTATTAGTGTTTGTTCTACTGGAATAGAATAAGCAGCGAAAGACTAAATAAGATAAAGGAGAAAGTCACATGACATGAGAAGACACCACTGAGCTCAGGGAAATGCAGAGGGCGGACTGGAGGAATGTATTGGGGTCAGGGGAGGGGGGTGTAGGGTGGAAGAAACAAGAGAGCAAAGTGGAGTTAGGGTGAACACAAAAAGGGAGTAAGGAAGTATAAAAGTGTGTTGGGCGGGTGGAAGCTGGTGGGAAAAAGACAACAGATGGTTAGGGTAAGGGTAGATCCCTAAGCTTTGATAACACGCTGCTGGCAAAAGGGACGCTGTGATGCCATTCCTGACGTACACAGCTGTAATCCATTTAAAGCAGAAAGCAGCAGGACTATATGCTTGTGGACCGCTCAACACAGCCAACCAAACACCAATGCCATACACACATGGGGGGTTACAGTGAATGTCTGAAGGAAATGGACAATGGAGCTACATTGAGACAGTTCCAGAAAGTCCTTGCGGCATGGATGCATCTGTAGAGCCTGGATGTTTGGAAGTACAAAAAATCGTAAAGACCCAAGGGTTTCTGGCATGAGCTCACTGAATACAACAGCGCTAGATAGGGCAGGCATTGGGGGCCAGTCCAACTCAGCCTGTGTAACTTGAGACCTACAGGGGACTCAGGGGTTGGTGGTGGAATGGGGAGAATTGGGAAGAGGGAAAATAGTAATATAGCATACCAAAAATACCTAAGATAAATGTTTAGTTTGTCCTGGGCTATACTTGTAGCACCGATTAAAACAAACATTATGCAGGGTCCCCAACAACCAATGTTCCTGTGGAAATTAAATGGAAAAATACCTTTTTGGATGTTAACAAGATGACAATCTGTTGTAACTCTTCCACATTTACTGAATTGGTTGATAAGGGAAAAACCTCCAATGAACAAGAATCGGGGGAAACCCTGTTCTGGGGTTTGTTTCACACATGATGTCAGATTAATCAAAACAACTTAAACCAATCAAATCCCTTGCTACAACACAACACAGCTGGCATTCAACAGATGAATCAGAGGGTTATAAAGAGAGGGTGATCCAGGTTCTAGGTGTGACAACAATGTCTCTGGAGTTATAGAAATGTGATACTAATGCAAAACCAATTAGCTGATCGACATGAAGCCTGACTTTACAATGTGGCCAGAGACCTTTGTTGCAAGCGGTGGAATTAAAGCATACAGAATGTGAAACGTCGGAGCCCTGTCATTCAACACATGATGAACACTGTAAACTTGCAGGAAGCTTTAGGTTTCCATAGAAGTGTTGGCTGTGTTACAATCACCATGTTGGTCTGTATGGAAACATTCTCTGGTTGCACCTGCCCCATGCGACCCTGCTAGTGTCATAGAGCTATTCAAAACAGGAAACATTGGACAAGTACATCTCTATAGAAAGCACACAAGGCTCCTTTCAAAATATTCATCACCACACTATATGATGGAATGTATTAGAAGGAGCTGGAAAGTATTGACATTTGTGTCATGTGGTGAACACGCAGGGCCAGTATGTGCAAGCAGGGCCAAAACTGCTCTCAGAGGAAGATGACGCTATTCAGGAGGAAAGAGGAAAAGAGGAGAGGGGCACAAATCTGTGGACTATTAGGAGTTTCTCCCCTCCTCTCCTGTCCCACCCAAAGCTAGCCAAGGCATCTGGGGCACCTCGTGACCCAGCTGATTAAAAGCAGTTGGAGCTCTGTGAGATACGACCTGTGGAATGTTGTGACTGGAAACACAGGCCCAGAATACAGCCTAGCCTAGGGCCCCTCCTAGCTAGATATGGATTAGGCTGCACCACGTTTCTAGGGGGGCTTTGTATTTGTTCATGTAAAATTTTAGACCACACAGCAAACCTAAACGCTGAATACCGTTAAAAGACAGTTCCAATCAAAGAAGAGCAATTTTCCTCCAACTAGATGGTGTTTTGCCTCGATTATCCATCTGTTAGTTGTTCCTTCTTCTTAGCAAGCAAACAAAGTGAAACATTGTTATGCGTATGTAATGTGGGAGTGCGGGCACACTTTGTGCCTAAGCATGTGCATTCTCAAATATCATGTGTCCATCACTTTCAGGCTTCAAGTGATCATTCAGGTAAAATCAGATTTACTGGGACTTGGCATTTACCATCCCCGCATCACCCACCACGAAATTGGTCTGGCAACACCATCTGACCACATAATCCTAAACGCTTTTATTTATTTATTTAGTGTGCAATGATGATAAGTTGCGGGAAGTGCTTCCTGCTCTAATGGCTTTTCAATGTACTACGACTGTGGACCAACACAGCCTCAGACAGTGGAGTCAGTAAAGGAGAGGCAATATCCTTTTCTCCCATCCCCTCCTAACACTAGACTTACCCTTCCTTAAAAATAAAGGAAAAAACTCAAAGCCCAGCTGGTCTCATTGGTTCCAAACCTGTAATCCTCCAGTCCTGCAGAGATTGTCTCCTCTTCAACCGCTATTCTTATTATAGTGGGACAGGTGTTTACAGGCAGAACCCAGCAAGTCGCTGTGTCTACTGAAGTTAGAAACTGTAACCAGATTGGAACTGACGATGTAGAGCGATACAAAAGCCTGTCATGGTGATGATATTTAGTTTCAAAACAGGAGATTAACGTACATAAATAAATGAAGAATGAAGAAAGTGCAGCTGCAAAACTCAGCAGGGCAGCAAGACTAAATGAGAAAGGAAAGGCAGGTGGCACACTGGTTGGTTCATTTGTAGACACCTTTGAGACATTTGTATTTCTTGGATAGAGGAGAGACAATGGGAAAGACAGGACAGTTGGCTGAAATGAACCCATGCTAGCAGGGATAAATGTGAATCAAGGACGACAACCAGAACAGCTTAGGGCCACCCTTGGATTGTTATCATAATCAGGGTGAGCAAACTTAGCCATGTTAAACAGGAGCTATCTCAAATGCTGCTTTATAAACTGACCATCTGGCAGAATGTCTGCATAGCCAAAAAGAGGAAGTAATTCTGAATCAAATGTAGCTTTACTTATCTACACCTCTCATATCTACTATGCAAACTGACATAACACAAGCGCACAAATATGTGCTGATGTCCAGGGATAACAAGGTGTCAGCACCTTGTGTCCCTCTAACTCGATTGACCCTGAGAAGGAGGAGGACAAACAGCAAACAAAACCCTGAATGCACACCAATGCTGAGCAGGAGCACACACATTCAAAACATCAAACACAAAGACACACCCAAGTGCACACACACCCATAACATATGAAAGCGTCACACACACACAAACACACATTGACCCATTTGGCAGAGAGATCAGAAACGGTGAATAGCTGTGCTCCAAACTACAGGCTAAGCCATAGTGGGTCACCAGGCCCATGAATACCACACCCAGACTCAGCTGGAAATAATAAGCCTCCTCCTCCCTTGCTTGTCCCCCTCTTTCTGCCCCTTTCGTCTGTTTCCTTATTCTCAAACTTTCATTCTGCATTGATCCAGAGATCTACATTAGCTGCACCCCTAAATGATGTACCCCATAACATTATAACCACTGACAGGTGAAGTAAATGACACTGATGATCTTGTCATCATGGCACCTGTCAGTGGGTGGGATATATTAGGCAGCAAGTGGACAAAACTGCAGCGCTTGTGGGGTGTTTCCAATCTGCAGAGGTCAGTACCTATCAAAAGTGGTCCACAAAAGAAAAAGCGGTAAAGGGGCCTGGTCTGATGAATCATACTTTCTTTTACATAATGTAGATGGACGGATGCTTGTGCGTCGCTTACCTGAAGAACACATGGCACCAGGATGCACTGTAGGAAGAAAGCAAGCCATCGCAGGCAGTTTGATGCTTTGAGAAATGTTCTGCTGGGAAACCTTGGGTCCTGCCACTCATGTGGATGTTACTTTGGCACATAACACCTACCTAAACATTGTTGCAGACCATGTACACCCTGATGGCATTTGCCTGTTGACTCTGACCCCAAATTCCCCAGATCTAAATCCAATCGAGCATCTGTGGGATGTGCTGGACAAACATGTCCGATCCATAGAGGCCCCACCTCACAATATCCAGGACTTAAAGGATATACAGCAAATGACTTGCCAGATACCATAGCACACCTTCAGAGGTCTAGTGGAGTCCAGGCCTCCATGGGTCAGTGCTGTTTTGGCATCAAAATGGGGACCTATAGAATATTAGGCAGGTGGTAATATTGTTATCACTGCACACAGATGTAAAAAAGATGTATTCCACAGGTAAGCCGATCTCTCTGGCATGCCCACGCACTGGCACTTTTAAAGCCACAAATAAAACTAGAAAAAGGTACAATTCAAAGGAAATTGTAAAGTGGGGTCGTTGTTCGCAGTAGCAGTTTCAAGGTGTCCTGCAGTGTACTGGCAGTAAATTAGCACATTAGTACTTAGCTGGCCATCTCCCAAATACAAAAACAAAGATATGTCAAATTAGCTCACTATCTAAAAAAGACGGAATAGCTGGCAAAAAGAAAGCATAATAACTTCAGCCTTATGTAATATATGCTTAGCCTAGCCAGACAGCACAATGGACCTTGGAAGCTAGGAGTTGAGGATGTTATACAACAAACTAGAGACCAGGAGGTGTAATTATATTATGTTGTACAAATATTTTACTAATAAGTTTACTCCAGTATGTAACATAGATATGAATGAAAAACAGAAAATAAAGAAAGAAAATTCAATTATCAGCTATTACAATTTGTTGAACAATCACTTGGGTGCACCCCTCCTATTTTTTGTACAAATTATTGATTACAATGCATGTCCTACCGCACAGGTGGGATGTTCAGATCCCACACACACACAATGAACAGAATAAAATGTTCTTAAGCACTAGGTCTTCTTAACCGGGTCCTTGTCCAAAAAAACATCTTCATGGGTAGGGTCGCCATTAAACGCATCAATCCCAATATAGAAACCTGACCTGTGCAAAGAATGAACATGCCCACACTTAAATTCGATTAATGGATTTACTATCTAACAGCAGAAAATAAGTATGAAATATCTTATATCTTTAAATCATATGTATACAAATTCTTTACCACAAGAAGTAATTCATGAAATACAACTACCAAATAGCATTGACTGCAACCAAACATCTTTTTGGCCACATATCGCCTAGTTCAGAGAGGAACAATAAAATGGCGTCACACTTCTTCATAACTCATTTTACTATAACTATTGTTTAGTACAAATATTGTTTAGCACAAATATTATTTGGCACAATAGTATTCATTATAACATTATATTTTCAATCTTGGAAAATATTGCTATGCTTCTATCTTTAACCAGTCCGAAAATATGAATAGAAATGTAACAAGTGCGCTTTTTAGGGTTTTTGGATGAAATCTTGAAATAGTGTTTTGTGGTCGTCATTTGGAAGGCTTCTACTTTACAGAAATACACAAATGACACGTCATGCTGCAGACTGTCCTCTACAAGGTGGAAAAAAGCGTAAGCTTTCCGAAAATATGAATAGAAATGTAACGGGTGCGCTTTGACGCAAACTTTAGTCAAACTCCCCAAGTGGTCTGCTAACAGAGATCAATAAGCATAGTCTCTGCACAAAAATTATGCAATTTTTCTTTTTTTAAAGATATTTCTTAATTCATCAGATTTTAATTTATTTTAATACTTTGTTCAGTATAGTGAAATCAATCTAGTGAACCTTTCTAAAATGACGTGTCTTCCAAAATGCTGCTAGCAACTTCAACAGATTGTCTGTACAGTGGAGGAAAAAAGTATTTGATCCCCTGCTGATTTTGTACTTTTGCTCACTGAAAAAGAAATGATCAGTCTATAATTTTAATGGTAGGTTTATTTGAACAGTGAGAGACAGAAAAAAACATTCCAGAAAAACATTTGAAATAAGTTCTACATTCATTTTTCGTTTGTAATTCAGGGGCAGGACATAACAAATTGTGGAATTCTGATTGGCTAAAACTAACGTAAGTATCCTTTTAGATTTCACAGAATGTTTTCTTCATTATGTGACCTGGTTTACACTTACTTTCGACAAAGTAAGTCCCATGGTCGAAGTCAGAGCCATTTCATTGTCATTCTATAAACAGTTAGCTGTAGCTGTAGCTAGCTATTACTTGCAAACTTCAAGTCCGGCAGCCATTTGCATGGTCTCATTCTGGAAAGTTTGCTTACATCGGGTGTCAGGCAACCAATGTTCAGGGTGGCTAATCATAATCAGAATTCAACTAATCAGCTTTATTACCAAGTAGGTTAACCCATACACGGAATTTACTTTGGTGTTATAGTGCATGACAACAAACACACAGTAAGTAGAATAATAAGTAGGTAAAACAATTGACACAGTAAATATAAAACGTGCAAACATTTACTGTATAGTAACAAAGTGCAATGTGCAAGTAGGAAGTCCAGAGAAGTTCATTAATGTAATGCTATGGGGAAGAGGGGGTCAGTGACAGTGGGGGTCGTCTGGCCTTATTTATGAAGCAGGCTGCAGATGGGAAGATACTGTTCTTGTGGCATGAGGTGTTGGTCTTTATGGACCGTAGCCTCCTGCCGGATGGGAGGGACTGAAACAGTTTGTGTCCAGAGTGGGAGGGGTCAGCCACAATCTTTTCAGCGTGCCTCAGGGTCCTGGTGCTGTAGAAGTCCTCAAGGGATGGCAGAGTGCAGCCAATCACCTTCTCTGCGGATCGAAGTCTGCTGTCTGCTCTTGTCCTTGGCAGTAGCGTACCAGATGGTGATGGAGGAGGTGAGGATGGAGTCAATGATGGCTGTGTAGCAGTGCACCATCATTGTCTTTGGCAGGTTGAACTTCTTCAGCTACCGCAGGAAGTACATCCTCTGCTGTGCTTTTTTGGTGATGGAGATGGTGTTTTTCTCCCACTTGAGGTCCTGGGTGATGACGATGCCCAGGAAGCGCAAGAATTCCGCAATGATGACTGAGGAGTCACACAGGGTGATAGGGGCGGGTGGGGCTGGGTTCTTCCTAAAGTCCACAACCATCTCCACTGTCTTCAGATTGTTCTGCACCAGTTCACCAGGCGGTCGATGTTCCACCTGCAAGCGGTCTCATCCCCACCAGAGATGTGCCCAATGAAGGTGGTGTCATCTGCAAACTTCAGGAGCTTCACAGATTGATGACTAGAGGTGCAGCAGTTGGTGTACAGGGAGAAGAGGGGAAAGGACGCAGCCTTGAGGGGATCCGGTGCTCATGGACCGGGGGTCATAGACCTGTTATCCCAGCATCACGCGCTGCCTCTTGTCAGACAGGAAGTCAGTGATCCACCTGCAGGTGGGTTCAGGCACTCGCAGCTGGGAGAGCTAGTCCTGCATTAGAGCAGGATTGATGGTATTAAACTATCCTTCGGCCAGTGTGGCTATGTTTATTGCCACAAAAACGTATATATTTCCTAAACCTTGCAACAAAACCTTCCACAAAACAATAGCAATGCAATCGGAAAAAAGCCACATGTTTTGATACCTGTGATGTCTCCATAGTGCAAGAACTTTAGGAGGATTTAGGGTGGCTATAATAATAAATTAATATATGTATATATATTTATTATTATGAGATTGCATAAAGTGGGGGGCTCCCCCACTTAATGACAAATCATTGCATGAGGACAGATGCAATTGGAATCGGAAAAACATATACATACAGAAACAGGGAATCATAAAGAGGTACACAGAGAATCACAGAGAGTAAGAAAAAAAGTGCAAAGAAACACAGAGACAGTGGGACACAGAGTGAGACACTGAAACAGCAAGCCGAAGAGAAAGCAAGACATCAAGATGCAAACAGACACAAAGACAAAAGGGCAGAGGCCCAGACAAAGAAGAAAACACATACAGTCAGAGATAGAGACGCAGACAGAGAAATACACACAGAAATGTAAAGAGGCACAGAGTGACTGAGGAAATGTGATTAATTATATAAATCATTAATTCAAATTTTCCAGTATAAAGGGCAAGCAGTTGATAAATTCAGATGAGCCGTTTGTCCTGAGTAATAAGCCCTGTTCATGCTTGTATGCTACATAAATGCTAACAGAAGTGACGTCCATCTAAACAAAGTCGATGGAAAGATTATTCCCCATGTTTGTCTCTGCTTCCCTCTACTCCAACGTAAATAGCGCTGGCACAGAACAAACAACCAACTAACACCTCCTTTACTGGGATACCTTAAAGCTGATTGGAGAACAGATGGGAAAATATGCCTGATGTCCCCCATCTCCTTATTTCTATTGTCAGTTAGGAGCTAATTGGGAAAAGAACAGAAGGATTAAAAAAGGCATTCTCATCCCCTATCGTAAAATGATCAAATACCGTATTGGTAAAGCATTAGGACAGATTTTTATATCGGTTGTTTACCATTCAGTTTTTTTCTCAAGCAGTTACCAAGGAGGGATGGGCAGTTGTTCATTGCCTTTTGTATGCGCTTCGTATGATGCAACCACCCACACACAGATTGCAGGTGAGGGAGGGGTGTGATACTCGCATGGGCTGTGCTAACGTTTGGGAGCTCCGTGGTAACACTCACACACTGTTGTCATGGCAACATGCTGCTCTCTCAGCATGATGGTGATATTTACAAACCAGCGCGCACTCCCCTCTGAGGGAGGTGGTGGGGGTTGGGCAAGGGGAAGTCTCTTCAGACCGCAACACTCATAAAACACACATTTCCCCTTAGCTCCTCCTTGTCCGTCTGCATTGCACCAAATAGAGCTGCATCTTTTCAAGGGCTGCAGACATTTCCTCCACATTAGTGTAGTCAGAGGATAGGACCAGTGAAGACAATGTCTGCAATTAACACAATGCATTCCTACACTGTTGAGGGAATACACTGCTCTTGAGAGCTTAAGTAGAATTCCTGATTAAGTGTTCAATGCCTGAGCTTGGCTTGAACACTTAATTACAGCACTAAAGACTACAACTAGCACTACCACTACACTCCGCTCACATAAACACCATCTCTCTCCCACCAACAAGAACACAAGACCAACGGGGATAAGGGAACAGAAAAGTAGGACTGGGCAGAAGGTCAATCAGCATTCCGTGCAACCTCCTTTCCATTCCCTCCATGCACACAGATGCTAAGATGGTTGGTTCCTGTTATGACAAGCACACAGACATGCAGGGCAGTCCGATGGACAGTCAGTCCAATGCACTCAATGTCTTGGGAGTGAGAAATATACTGTCCAGACGGCACCATGACTGAATTAATGAAATCATAAGTAATCTATCATTTTGGCTAATCGGTTGGGTAACGAATGACAATTCATATAAAATAATCCTATGTTATTGTAATTAGTGATTTCTTAAGATTTGGAAACAATACAAATTGACAAATACAAATACCTCAAATGATAAGAGTTTATCTATGCACTTCAAATTCAGTTTTTCACTTAGATAAACATTGTGCTTTCTCTTACAACTAGTATGTTTGTTTCTTGGTGCTTTCAAAACATTCAGACCCACACCTAATACCTCAGTGGGGGATATCACAGTGATATACACCTGGGTGAACTGATTTCAATCATTCTTACGCATACATTTTAAAATGACACAAACACACACAATTACTCAAAGGCAGATGAAAGTCTGGCTCTGATTCAGGATCCAGTCAACTCCAGAAGATCTAATCTATAGCTTCAATTGATATATAACGCTATGTCCCATGTACCTCATTGTGTTTTAAGGTCTATCAATGATTTCCAGAGGTGCCTTTATGGCAGCCTAAGATGATCGCTCTGCTATTTTCTTAGCTTTTTATTGATTTATGTATTTTTTTTTATTTATGTTTTTTTTTTTCTTGAATAACTTGATATTTAGAGTTTCTATTCAAGTACTCAGTAGAGCCAGCTCATTGTTTTCTTTTGAATATTTGTATTAAAAATCTAGATGAAAATCTCATCTTTAATCTGGCGATCTATGAAGGACATTTAGATCTACTCAAGAAAATATCTTAGTTTTTAGAAGATTAAACAATCTGCTAGTAAGGTGCTTAAAAAATTACTACTGCAACTTGGAATCCTTCAGAAAAAGGCCAAACAGAGGAAGATGTAGATGGTAGGAAAATAATAGTCCACTTGCGCAAGTAAAACATGCCCATGTTCCATCACTAAACCAGGCCATTTTATTACTTGTTTGTTTATCATTACCCTGCACACTGGCCAGATACCATCACTTTTCGAGATGGCAGCCCATCCGTTGAGACAGACATCCTTTCAAATGACAGGCCTATTTCCAAATGCCCATTCTAATCTAAAGTACTAGAGAAGCTTGTGGAAAGTTAAATCCCCTCACACCTCAGTGCTAACCTGCTTTATGAGGTGGTTTATAGTCTGACTTCATGCCAATGCATAGTACTAAGAAAGCATTGGTGAAGGTTGTTAAAGATTTGCTCATGGCTGTAGATACAGGATCCCCTTCCATTTTGATTCTTCTTGACCTAAGCGCTGCTTTTGATACTGTAGATCACACCATTCTACTCCAGCACCTAAGATAACACACTTCCATATATACACTGGTTCAACTCTTATCTCTCTAACCGCAAGCAGTATGTTTCTCTCAGTGAAGAGAATATTTCACATTAACCTCTGGTGCCCCACAAGGACCTGTGCTAGGAGCTATTCTCTTCCTGCTATACGTGCTCCCACTTGCCATGTCAACCCTTTCCACCTGTATGGATGAGGGAAAACATTGGATTTGCAAAACAAATTCCTACAACTCAATTGCAGCAAAACAAATGCAATGCTTATAGGCACCCCACTGCAAATCACCAATTCCTACAACATCTGCACTGCCTTTGAAGGCCACATCATTCGCTCTCCTCAGGCATCCCCAATCTGCGGGTGAAATTTTCACTCCTCTCTCTTTCACACAAGAAGCTGTGCAACGGAGGCGAATATACATCTGAGAGCAACCTGATATGGAATTGTGTCGAATTATGGAAGTAGTCCAAGACATTCGTGCAATAAAACCTAACCTAAAACATATTTTAAATACTGGCAAGAGCTCAAAAGTATATTAAGGTCTGAGGAGTACCTGCCACATAGGCACTTGGCCTGGCTCAGAGATGAAGAAGCCAGCGTCTGTGCAGTATATTTGGGAGTGATTTTTAATTGTTATGATTCCCCTCCCTCCTTCACGCTCACTACCCCCAGGGAGCTTTCATATGCTAATGGTTGATCGATTGTGTAGGCCGGCAGTCTGGAATTCCTCTCCACAAAGAACAGGGAAGAGAGAAAGAGAGTGCAAATCAGACTAGGCCCAGAGAGTAAGGGGCAAAACGGTTGTATATCCTAGAGTGGACATATAAGTACACTTATTTTGAATGTTGTTCTAGCTGGTAAAATGTTGCCAGGTCATGCACCCTTTCCTCAAGGAGGCACCAGGTGTCATGTACCTATCCGTCCTGTGAGGGTGTGGTCAGGAGGAGAGTAGCTAGTGTGAGCAAGATCCTCCCCTCAAGCTCCCAACCAGAAGGGCCCAGACAAAGACACAGATCACACACACACACACCAAAATATATAAATACACACACCCTTTAAATACAGAGAGCAGGTGGGGCAATTACGTTCCCTAGGGACTCTAAGATGCAACGGGAGCCGGGTCTAATTGGGCTACTTTATTGCTGGGCTCTACTATAAATTATTAATCCAGCTTCTCTATCAGAGGTTATTCAAAGCAAGGGTCTTGACAGGGTGCACTGTGACACACACTATATGGTGGAAAAGGCATTCAGCGTTGACAGTGAGAAACGTATATTCCATTGTTACAATTGACATTCATAAGGGTTTATAAATGTTCAAGAGGTTAGTCTTGAGGTGTTAGCAGAGTGTAAAACAGTAAAAAGTATATAGGGTTAGGTTTCAATTACAATGTAGACAATTCATACCAAACACCATGTAAATAACCCTAGACACCGCACTGCCACACTGCTGGCATGTGGACTCAAATTGGACAAAAGCCATGCACAGTTCGTTCCAGACAGTTGACTTGGCCATACAGCACAGGCAGTACTACATATAAATTAACTTACATAAACGGAAAAATACTCAACATCATAATATCCACATATATCCTAGCCACTGTGAATCAAATTCTTGTTGTTGCCTGCTCTTTGGGGTTTCAGGCTGGGTATCTGTAAAAGTACTTTGTGACAATTGCTGATTGAAAAAAGGGCTTTGCAAAATTGATTTGACTTATTTCATGTCATTTGTTCATTGATCGGAACAAAGCTGGCATAGGTACATAACTTTCAGTTCTGTCACTGTTGTTCCTAAATGGCAAAGACACCCAAGAACATTAAACATCCCAAACGTTAAATGATTGCCTCTACTTTATGTAATGAGCAAGATTGAAAACAGAACAGGTCAGTGAGTTACAATTTAAATGTAAATTATTCCTAACCCTGTGTGCAGTGTTAACTGAGATGAACAAATGCACGTGCAGATGAACAAAAATGGCAGAAAATGCATGTTATGCATGCTGCATGCTATTTCAATGTTGTTAGCTGATGTAAAGACTTACATTGGTTCATCCTTGGTGACGCACAAAACATTTTTGGGTTGGCGGTGATCAAATATTTTGTACACAAAAAAGAAAAAGGGCTCCATACAAAGATAGAGCCGTCTAATCCCTTTCTAGCAAGGACACGGTAGACAATAAAGAGGATGAAAAGGATCACTCTCTCCATTGAACTCCACTGTACACTGGAATGTTGTCTGGCCATCTAGCAAAGAAAAAAAGTCAAGTTCAAAGCTAAAGTTTGTGACTAATCTTCTTTTAAGTGGTCAACACACTGAAATACCACATAGGGATATTTGCCTTTTGGGTTTTGAGGCCACATCGTAGACTAGGACCAATGTTGGGTTGTGTATTATTACTTAGTCTTTGCTGGGACAGAGAGGGAGAATCGGTAGATTGATAATAAATGCAATAGAGCTTCTCTCTCTGCTCTCATTGTAGCCAGGTGCCTGACAGTGAATATTTCATGAAGCTTCGATATGGCCGGCACACAAAGCCGTTTTCAGAGAAGCAGCCAGCCGAGCCACACAGCAAACAGAGGACTATCAGTTCAGCGTGGGATGCCAAAACAAATCTAAAGTCTAAAATTAAATTAGGGGAAAGGGCAAAAGTGCAACGCTGCTGTGTTGCTCCACACGAGACAGGGCTTCATTCCTTGCATCAGACATTCCAGCTCAAAATGAAAAAAATAAATACATTTAAAAAAGTGGAGAAGAATTTGAGAACAATAAGTACACTGTTTGGATATTACAGTGAGACGACTGTGGAAGGCTGCCACAGAAGGGTGCCGAATTGACTTCTGAACTGATGTGGAGACAAATGCGTACACACAAGCAGTGTGAATACCCTAGAGCAGATCAAGCATGTCTATGTGCACTCACATACACGAATGGACAAGCACACAGAACTGCTGCACAGAGCTTTGAGACCGGTACTCTGCCGTGCAACACCAAAAATAAAAACAGACATCGTGCCTACATACTGCAGAAGTTAATGTAACTTTTTCTATGGAGCTCTATGAGATAGTACAGAGCAACGTCGCCTCAACAGCCTAGCCTTGAAAGCCTTTAGGGCTTGTTCACTCTGGAGGACTGCCAGGTTTACAGTTTACCACACTGGAGCAGGGAACAAAGCTATAAATATACAAGGTGTCAGTGGTTCCTTTCTTAGACAACCCTGGAGGAGGTTCTAGGAGGGACATGAGCAAAAATCAGTGATGACAATAGAGGGGAAAACCATTAGATATTTAATTAACTGACTTATTGATTCTTTTTTATGTTGTAAACATTTCTGTATCAACTGAAGGAATGAATGTTGCAAGAACCTCTGCGTACCCGGTGCCAATCCGCAGAACATCTAAAAATGGGGAAACAGAGAGTGGCGACCAACCTGATTGCTCCAGGCGCAGTACGGGTGACAAAGAGCACTCCAGTCGTTGTTCATCACGCAGTCCAGCACTTTGAAGTGAGTCATGATGCACAACAGCAGGGACCCCACAACGTTTGTCAGTGGTGGACCCCGGGCACTCCACTGGGACCCTGGCTGTTGCCAGATTGTGCCCGATGCCCTGGCACGAAAGGGGGGGACGCCACGTTGTCAGAAAAAGGCATAAGGTTTAGCATATCCGTGCCTGTCTGCAAGCCCAGCAGGCATCCAGTCAGCTGTGCGCATCCCCTCAGTAACTCGTTAACACTGTGTTAATAATGAATCAGAATACTCAGAAAACAGAAAACAGGAAGCGAGCGAAACCCTTAAAAAAGAGGTGTCCGTTGCCATGTATCAGTGTTCCTTAGTTACAGTCCAGTTAGGTTGTCCTGTTCTAAGCTGGTAAGGTCGCCAAGCAGGACCACGCCTGCAAGTCTTGAAAGATGACAAACAGATTCCCCCTCTTTGCTCTCGCTAGTCTTCCCAGCAGCATGTTTTCCGTGCCTCTCAGTGCCGGTCTCAGCAGCCGTGCCTGGCAGTCAAAGGAACTGCAATGGTCGGTTTATTTAGGTGTGAATCAGCTTCACCACAGCAAGATAAGGACAGTTTCATTGTCTGAGTCACTTCAACTGCACCCACTCATCTATATTCGGTCATATCAAAAACAGCATAGACGATGGTCAAGTAAATACTCTCCAAACCATGGCGTCTTGGAGGAGAGTGAGTTTACTGCACTGCTTCAACCTTCCCTGAGTGACTCTGCAGTTTGCAGACAATGCGGGTACTCTCACCTAACTTCCTTTATTGATAAATGTATTTCTTCTAGTTTAACATAAATCTTTACTTTCTTTACAGGAGAAAGTGTCCCTGAATGAGTGTAAGACAGGATGCAGCTCCACTCTTGAAACAGACAAACAATCAAGCACTATTCTGCGTAGAAGTATCTTACATCTCAGAAACAAAGCAGAAAAGAAAACAAGAGACTGTGTATTGTAAATTAGAATCTGAAAGAATATGATGGATTATTGAAGGCTAAATATGCAGAGTTGTCTGTATTTGTCTGTGAGCTAATGGAACAATTGATATTGTACTGTATATCTAGATGGTTGGCAAAGTTTAAGGTTTCCTTAGTTAAATCCCAGAAGCTCACCTCATAGCGCAAGTTAACTGATTCACAACCAATTACGAGCCTGATAATAAAAATGAGTCTAAGGAAGCATTTTTGAAGTTTTCAAGCATTTTGAATACTACCTACTCTATTGCTACTGTCATTCAAGCTACACACACTAATTAGAGACCTACTGCTAGCCACTGCTGTGAGGGAAGGGTATCTTATTGATGTAGATATCTGAGTAGCCTATCTACTGTGCAGGCAGGTTTACATTAAGGGGTCACAATGGGTCAGCAGATTATATACACTAGAGGTTAGGCAAGTGACAACATTCAAAATGTCTGGAAGAATGAGCCCTGGGACTCATGCATATAATTACAAACAGCCAACAGGTATACTGTCAGTACATAGAACTAACGCTGAGCAATTACAAGTTGCGGTTTTGTATATTTAAATGATGCTGTGGAAGGGATGTAAACTAAGATACTCTGATCGTATGCATGCATCAATGCATTATGTCTCCCAAAACAATTGGAATGAGAAAAGTTTAAAAACAATTTGAGAAATACCACGTGTGGGCCTCTGACTATAAATAGTGTCTCAAAGAACATGCTGTCATAATGTCCTATTTAAACAGGGATGCAACTTTACACCACCCTCCCCCTCTCTCTCACAAACACATTCACACACAGCCAGGAATAGGCTGGAGCTCTGGAGCAAACATCCCCTCATTCCTGACTCCCACCAACATAATCCAATCACTCCTGAAATATAGATTTTATGATGCAGGGTGCAGTTCCATAACATACACACGTACGTTAACAAATGCAAGGTGGACCTAATCTTCTCTTCACTCATCGCCCAAAATGAACCATAGACTTCAAAGAATTCATAGCACATTGGCCACATAACTGTTCAGCGGGTTACTAGGAGAAGAATTGCAGTTTCCCTCATTCTTCCATTCATTCATTAAATCATTCATTCATAAGGGTGCCCTTCATTTCCAGTACTGATAAGAAATAATGTGGTTTTCTGCCAAGGACCTCAAAGGCCCTAATAACCAGAGATCAAGATATATCCATCCATAAAAGGTCAAATTGCCACAGTCAGGAGAAAAGGTTCTATGCAGAAGAAGCCAGTAATACTAGTATCTTACTACAACCCTGTTTCCAAAAAGTTAGGACACTACAGAATGCAATGATTTGCAAATCATTTAAACCCTGTATTCAATAGAAAAGTATAAAAACAACATATCAAATGTTGAAACTGAGACATTTCATCAAAAATGTATGTCCACATTTGATGCTAGCCAATGGTCAGTAACATCAGTAAATTTGATGTTAGCCACTGGTCAGTAACATCAGTCAATTTGATGTTAGCCACTGGTCAGTAACATCAGTCAATTTGATGTTAGCCACTGGTCAGTAACATCAGTCAATTTGATGCTAGCCACTGGTCAGTAACATGATTGGGTATTAGATACTCCAGTGAGGATGGGGAGGAGTTTACCACTCTGTGAAGACTGGAATATTGAATCAATCAACTCTGCGTAAAATGACAAAGAGTTTGGGAATCTCATCATCTAAGGTAGGACAATGTCCACACATAACTTTCCATTACTTCAAGGCGATGTTCCCTTTAAAAAATATATATTATCTTGAATATTCTGAAATACTGTTTCTAAATGGCTGGAAAAGTCAGATTTTAGGCTGTAAGGCAACAAAAGTTGAATGTTCTGAAAGGGGGTAGAGACTTTCTATACCCACTATGTGCCCTACCCCTTTGTGTCAAATGAATTTAAGAGACTCTTCTCATTTGAATCCAACAAATTGAAATTGTTGGTTTCAAATCTGTTTGTGTTTTGACGATGGTAAGAAGCCTGTCCCTTTCCTCAAGTTCATCCATCCATATTTAGTCTGTGACAGAAGACGTGAAGGGATACAAACGAGGAAAGCAGAAAGATTAAATGCAATGTCAGGTGAGTGAAGTTCAAAATGCTACACATCAGCGGGCCATATATTATCTTTTGAGACACAGTCAGTGGAGATGCCTTGAGATATGTAATATCTCAATATATGTACCTTATCTTCAGTGAGCATTAGGCTGGTGCTGCTGTAGTCACACCACCCGCTCCCTCCCACTATCCTTGTTTCATTCTGCCCAGCTCTCTTTCTTATCTGGAGGGATGGGGGCATCCATGCAGAACAAGCTGTGACATTGACACCAAAAATAAGAGAACCTTTTTTTTCCCCACCAGTTAATCTCTCTTCTTCCTGACCACTCCACTTTTCATCCATCTGTCCCACTCTGCATGGTATATTTGCATTCAGCTCATAGCTTGACAAAGACCTATAACATTCAGCAGGGTCATTTCTCCATGAGAGGAAACCCCCCGTAAAATAGAGCTATCCACCCACTGGTAGAGAGTTAGGAGGTACAGAGGCATGGATACAAATACAATTAGATGACCTTCAGTCCAATGAGGCAAATGTGTGGAGGCTTCCCTTAATGACTTTTCCACGGTAGAAAAAGGAACAATTGATGGCAGCCACACAGCCACTAGCTGATCAAGTGATAACAGGCACAACCAACACACAGAGACTACCTTGGTGTTTCCACATGGGATGCCCTTAAACAAGGACTTTCCTGTTCCACAAGCAATGGGTATCTGTGTGTTGGTTGTATGAGAGGCAAAACGTACTTTACTTGCGTAGTTCAAGGCTATGTTGTGAGAACATGAAGAAAACTGAAGAAGCAAAGTGCACTTAGATGGCAGTGTTCTGCAGACAAAAGGAAAACACATTTTGGGGTTTCAATGATATACACATTTTTGTCAATTGAATGTACTGAGAATTGACAAATTAAGATGGAGCTACTTATTAATCAGTTGAAATCTCAAACAAGATTTTCAAAAAGTTGGGGGGGGACTTAACTATAGCCCACGGTTAAAATGAGATCATAATGGCTTAATTGAGACTGCAACCTAACAGTGGAAATGCGTGTCCACACAAGTAGTGTGGTGTTGGGATAGGCTGTGGAAAAACTGATTGAGTCTTTCACAGCCAGTTTCCACCCAAACTTAAGTAGACCACTAGCGCTAAACATCCCACCAAAAATCATGGATAAAAATAAAGCTTTCGGACACTTGCATTCATCACATCTTGCTGTGATGTTCCCACCCCAGCCCTCTGTTCAGGCATAGGGGTGTAGAAAATATAATATAGAGGGGGAGTAAAAGGCAAGGGTGTCAGGGGAAAATATGGCTGGATTTATGGGGGAGGGAGGGGTTACATTCAGTGGATAGGGGAGTGTACACTCAAACGCGTGGCTACCCTCCACCCAGGACAGGAACCGGGATCGATCGATACATGACCAAAAAACAACAAAGACGGTTATCGACATAGAAGGGGACATACAATGTAAAGGATTATGATCAAATACCCAAACAAATCCACACTACTGTGTGAATGGAGAGAGGATGACAGTTGAGCAAAATGTGAAGCACCACTTCAGTGAGGTTTGAGTGGGGGATCACGAGGCTAAACGAGACAACACAAGGGAAGAAGAGTCTCAGCTGGTTGTGCTGCGGGGGCTGTATGTATGTATCTGTGTAGGGTATTTCTCTCCTAATGACTGGGAGCAGCTGTACCTAAATTACCTCTGCATGGCTACTGTCACTTTGCCTACGGCCAGGGTGTTTGGTGGGATGAGGGGGTGTACAAGCCTTAAAATCTCCCTCATTAAGAAGCTAAAAGGGGGAACGTAGGGAGGGGCAGCAGCCCCCCAGCCCCTGTCCTGCCCTGGCCGCCTGGAGCCTGAACTCTCATTTGAGGATTTTTCACAAGAGATGGAGTTCAGTAACAGACAAGTGTATGTCTGCTCATGTGTGTTTAGCAAGTAGAGTAGCACCTGCCCAGTTTCCACATGGCAGGCCGCAGGTGCTGATCATGCCTCCCAAAAGGGGGTTTAGACGGTAGCGGGCACATGGAACTACATTTGCACTTTAATCTCACAACATGAAAGATGAAAACAAGCAATAAAAGGAGTCTTTGTTTTTTTTTGATTCTACACAAATCTGGAGGAACCCACTTTTGATTGCTGAAATTTTTCAGACAGGCTCAAGTACAATGCTGTTCTGCAATGTATTCTGAGGTCTTTAGGGGCACTCAAGTAAAATGTTTATATCGTTACACAGGAAAGTTGTGTTGTTTTTTTAAAACTGCACTGAAAAACAGTATATTAAAGCTTAAGCAGCTCAACACAAAAGAAGTACACATACAAGTGAAACACTGAAATGCGGAAGAAGGCAAATCCATCCATAGGTAATATGAATATATTTTTAGGGGAAGTAAAACATAACTCACCAGCTCATTCTTAAACATAGAAATCTGATCATTTAAATAATTTAGACATTATAATGGACCTAATGTACAAATGTTTTAATTATTGCCGGTATCTGGCCAGCCAAAATATTTTATGATTTCACATTATTACACATAACTTAATGTGTTTGTTTTGGTTTCTTTGTAAGTATAGATTACTTGGGTTGTTACCAACATCTGGTGAAAATGTCATGTCACTTGCACCTTTGCAAATATATTTACTGAGAAAAATGAGGATGTGTTCAATACTTATTTCACCCGCTGTATATATATATATATATATATACATATATACACACAGCGAGGGGTGGCGATCTTCCCCCCAAAAAACGTCACGATCTTACAGTGGGGCAAAAAAGTATTTAGTCAGCCATCAATTGTGCAAGTTCTCCCACTGAAAAAGATGAGAGAGGCTTGTAATTTTCATCACAGGTACACTTCAACTATGACAGACAAAATGAGAAACAAAATCCAGAAAATCACATTGTAGGATTTTTTATGAATTTATTTGCAGATTATGGTGAAAAATAAGTATTTGGTGGCTCTCACACATCTGTAACTTCTCCTTTAAGAAGTTCCTCTGTCCTCCACTTGTTACCTGTATTAATGGCACCTGTTTGAACTTGTTATCAGTATAAAAGACACCTGTCCACAACCTCAAACAGTCACACTCCAAACTCCACTATTGCCAAGACCAAAGAGCTGTCAAAGGACATCAGAAACAAAATTGTAGACCTGCACCAGGCTGGGAAGACTGAATCTGCAATAGGTAAGCAGCTTGGTGTGAAGAAATCAACTGTGGGAGCAATTATTAGAAAATGGAAGACATACAAGACCACTGATAATCTCCCTCGATCTGGGGCTCCACGCAAGATCTCACCCCGTGGGGTCAAAATGATCCCAAGAACGATGAGCAAAAATCCCAGAACCACATGGGGGGACCTAGTGAATGACCTGTAGAGAGCTGGGACCAAAGTAACAAAGCCTACCATCAGTAACACACTATGCCGCCAGGGACTCAAATCCTGCAGTGCCAGACGTGTCCCCCTGCTGAAGCCAGTACATGTCCAGGCCCGTCTGAAGTTCGCTAGAGAGCATTTGGATGATCCAGAAGAAGATTGGGAGAATGTCATATGGTCAGATGAAACCAAAATATAACTTTTTGGTAAAAACTCAACGTGTTTGGAGGACAAAGAATGCTGAGTTGCATCCAAAGAACACCATACCTACTGTGAAGCATGGGGGTGGAGACATCATGCTTTGGGGCTGTTTTTCTGCAAAGGGACCAGGAAGACTGATCCGTGTAAAGGACAGAATGAATGGGGCCATGTATCGTGAGATTTTGAGTGAAAACCTCCTTCCATCAGCTAGGGCATTGAAGATGAAACGTGGCTGGGTCTTTCAGCATGACAATGATCCCAAACACACCGCCCGGGCAACGAAGGAGTGGCTTCGTAAGAAACATTTCAGGGTCCTCAACCCCATAAAAAATCTTTGGAGGGAGTTGAAAGTCTGTGTTACCCAGCAACAGTCCCAAAACAACACTGCTCTAGAGGAGATCTGCATGGAGGAATGGGCCAAAATACCAGCAACAGTGTGTGACAACCTTGTGAAGACTTACAGAAAACGTTTGACCTCTGTCATTGCCAACAAAGGGTATACAACAAAGTATTGAGATAAACTTTTGTTATTGACCAAATACTTATTTTCCAGTATAATTTCCAATTAAATTCATTCAAAATCCTACAATGTGATTTTCTGGATTTTGTTTCTCATTTTGTCTGTCATTGTTGAGGTGTACATATGATGAAAATTACAAGCCTCTCTCATCTTTTTCAGTGGGAGAACTTGCACAATTGATGGCTGACTAAATACTTTTTTGCCCCACTGTATAAAACATAATCACAATCCACGATCTGAATCACATTCTTTTAAATCCCAATCTGTTTTCCACAGATTTGAATGGCACCATATCCTTAACTTAGTAGAATGTGACCGCCTCCATCACCTCTTTGCAGTGTTTGCTGCTTTATTCATATGTTTCCGAGTGGTCAGTGATTTGGTATGTTTTGGGACCTTGTTAGATACAGATGAGTGGGGGTTCTACCAACCTGAGTAAACTCTCCTTTTTAGATGGATTTGTCATATTACCTCTGGAAGAGCTGACCGTTACCCAACAAAGTTAACAGATAATTTGTCTCTGAGAAACATCTGACTGCATAGCCAAACCACTGATGTTGAATCTTTTTTCGGCACCAGCTCCTCATTCGCCTTGCTGCTAGTTAGAGTGATAAATGTCTTTTGAACACGTCTACTCGCATGAAAGACACATGATAGAGACACATGGTATAAATTGGCCAATCAGCACAGCCAGTGGATTGTGGACATCTTCAAGATCAATCTTGATATAAAATCATCAGATCGCCCACCCCTATATATAAAAAAATATATATATATAAATACAATTTAAATAAAATTTAAAGAAATCACATTGCATTTACATCTAGTCAAACCTTGGCAATGATTTAGCTTTATTCACATTTTACACAACCTAGGCATAAATCATTGGCTACAGATTTACGTTCTAAAAACATTGGGACGCCATGTCAAATTTAAGTAAAAACAGAAAGCATTAATGTGAAAATAATATAAACCCTATATTCAATAGACAACATATCAAATGTTGAAAGTGAGACATTTCATTGATTCTTGAAAAATTTTTCACCACTTTTACTTGATGCCAGCAACACATTTAAAAAAACTTTGGGAGTGAGGCAACAAAAAAGTGGAAACATTTTTTACGCTAAAAAATCAAAGCTTGTGTGATAATCTAAATGCTAGAATATCACACAACTACTTAGGTCAATAGCAATTGGTCAGTTACATAATTGGGTATTAGAAGATCCCTCTAGAGAGGATGGGTTTGTTAGAAGTGAGGATGGGGCAGAGTTCACCACTGTGCGGGCAAAGAGTGCAACAATTTGAGAATAAAGTTTCTCTGTCTAAATAATATCATAAAAATTTTCAGAGAATCAGGAGAAATACACTATATGGACAAAAGTATTGGGCCACACCTCTTAATCATTGAATTCAGGTGTTTCATTCCGTCACATTGACACAGGTGTATAAAATCAAGCGCCTAGCCATGCAGTCTGCCTTTACAAACATTTGTAAAAGAATGGGTTGTTCTAAAGAGCTCTCTAAATTTGAGCGTGGTACTGTAATAGGATGCCACCGGTGCAACAAGTCAGTTTGTGAAGTTTCTTTCCTCCTAAATATTCCTCTGGTATTATTGCAATGTGTAAGCGTTTAGGAACCACGTCCACTCAACCACGAAGTGGCAGACCACGTTAAGTTACAGAGCGAGGTGGCCAAGCGCGCATAAAAGTTGCCAACGCTTTGCTGACTCAATAACTGCAGAGTTCCAAACCTCTTCTGGCATTGACATCAACACTAAAACTGTGCATCGGGAGCTTAATGGGACGGGTTTCGATGATCAAGCAGCTGTATACAAGCCTTAGATCACCAAGCACAACGCACGACCCCACTGGCCTCCGGTGCAGTGGAAAGTTGTTCTGTGAAGTGAAGAATACCACTTCTCTATCAGGAGTCTGGGTTTGGTGAATGACAGGAGAACGTTTCCTGCCTGACTGCACAGTGCCAACTGTAAACTTATTGGAAGAGGGATAATGCTATGGGGTTGTTTTTCTGGGGTTGGCCTAGGTCCCTTAGTTCCACTGAAGGGAAATGTTAATCCCTACTCTTAGGGACATTTTGGAAGCATTCTATGCTTCCAACCTTGTGGGCACAATTTGGGGAAGGCCCTTTTCTGTTCCAGCATAACTGTGCCCCAGAGAACAAAGCCATAAAGGCATGATTTGATGAGCTTGGTGTAGAAGAACTTGACTGGCCCGCACATAGCCCTGACCTTAACCCTATCGAACACCTTTGAGATGAACTAGAACAAAAATGGACTGAGGCGAACAGGTACACTTTTATCTGGTGTGATAAAGAAAATTGCATCATGGATGCCGCTTCCGCTACACTAAAGAGGAAATTGACCACCTGGCTTGTTTTCAGAGCATGTGTGATGGTATGGGGTTGCATTAGTGCGCATGGGTGTCTAGCACAGCTGTGAAGGTACCATTAATGGTTTTGGAGAAACATATGCTGCCATCCAGACAAGTCTTTTTCAGTGAAGGCTTTGCTTATTACAGCCAGACAATGCCAAACCACATTCTGCTCACAACACAACAGCATGGCTCTGTGGTAAAAATCCGGGTGCTAAACTGAAACATCTGCAGTCCAGACCCCTATAGAAAACATTTGGCACATTACAAAATGAAAAATACGAGAAAGGAAACCCCAAACTGTTAAGCTGCAATCCAATATTGAGCAAGAATAGGAATACATTTCATTTTCAAAACTACCGCAATTGGTCTCAGTTACCAATTTTAGATGGCCTGTAAGGTAGACTAGACTGGAACAACTGCTGGGTGGGTAGGCTTCATATTTACTGAACACACCTGTCTGAAAACGAACAAGGCTACCACAACATGAAACCAAGTAGACGTGATGTAGTTATGGGGCTTTATTTGCCGTACCCAAGCTTTATTCCATAATCTATGCATTGCATCAGAATTGTGACTTCAAACTTGGATCGTGGGCCTCAGACCACCAATAATCACAACAGCAAACCCCCTTTCCCCAGCCCTTTCATCACAAAACACACACTTCTGCTGTCTACTTCTTGCTTATTCTGCTTCCAACATTTTTGACATCCATACTGTACAGGCTCCTGCAAAGGGTAAGAGGATTACACTGTAGTGGTTTCGCCATTTCCAATGATGGGTTAATCCACAACAAGCTGTTATAACATGCATTAGGTGACGATGATGATGTAACCACAAATGGCATGTGTGGGTGTGTTGTAAGGGTGGGGCGATATGAGAATATCAGGCTACAAATTTCCTGGCCAAATTTAATCCAATTTACCATTAGCCATTAAAACAAAATAACAAAGGTTTTTATTGCATTAATAAAATAACATGTACATCTCTAAATGTGTATGGTTGCCTGCTAGCAGAGCCATTCAGCTTAATTGACAATACAGCATAATTGAGGATGTTTAGTGGCATAGTAGCCTACAGCATGAGATGTACGCTCCACTTGTAAAAAACTAAAATAATGTAGTCAGGATCAATTCAGTGACTGGCAAGAGCTTTTTCAAGTCACTCATCTGAGAATCAGGAGGTTCCTTGTGTGTGGTTTTCAACCTGTGCTGATCATGACATTTACCATCAAGTGTACCCAATTGCTTGAAACAACACAAGCCAACAAAAAACACCATGCATTCCAAAAATAGTTATATATATACACTGATAATAATGCTTCCACATGTAACAATACAACTGTGTAGGTTAGAAAACAACTAGAGCATGACAAGCCTAACCTACTTTAGTCAGTGGGTTGGAGGTAAATGCAATAGTTTCAAATATATTTCAGTACAAATAGGCATTCCAGCATAAATGCTATTGTATCCAAACTACACATGCAGCAAAGCAAGTAACAGCGTCACACAAATGATACAACCAACACTGCAATATGTCCATCAAATGATTCCAAAAATGATCAAGAGTAGAAAATGACTAACTGGTTGGTACAAGTAACCCACATCTAATCGATGGCAGACAATGTGGGCATATTTTCTATAGGTTGCCTCCCCATGTTGATGGTCAGTCATGAATTGGACATCTGTTCTCTCCAGACCATTCAGTGATTAAATGCATTCCTAGTACTTGTATTTATTGCAAATTCAATACTATACACGTATTAAAAGCGTCTTACAATTCTTGGATTGTGTTTTGGATTCTGGAATATTAAAGTCGACACATTGTATGGCTGAGATTAGGGCTCATGGTGGTTTTCGCTTTCTACTACATGTACATAGGGTTTTTCTTACCTCATAAATTGGAGATACGTCCCTGTGTTTATAGTCTTCATCTTGGGGCAAATCAGTTGAACGTGTCGCCATTATTTCATTTCAAACTACGGAGGCAAAGGTCCTTTTCATCACATTAAGAATCTGGAAGAGATCCAAAACCAGGCGAACAAACTACTCCGTCCAGCCACCGCAGAATAAATGAAGAGTTCTAATCCACACCACCGTCCTCTGTCTTCATTTTCGTCGAATGTAAAACTCTACATGGAACACAAAAGAAAGTTTAAAATATTATCAAAATAATAGGGTTCGTACCTTATCCGAGCCTCAATCCATAGAAAAGAGCAACTCCACTGGTTACATACGCACGTTTTATCGACCCGAGTATTGTGCATTTCGTTCTGGTAAATATATATATCGCTAATGTCAAGACAATAGTAAGGCATCCATGTAGTTTCAAATAACGACAACTTTCACGAAGTAATGCAGTTCATATCATTTCGAACTCTGATACTGCAACGTATGCAATTATAATCACAGGCCACTTTTAAACAAATTGCATTGAGCTGACATTCCACATACAACCATTTGCCCATCAGTCCACGATCGATTTCATTTCGCCTACTACTACAGCGAAGTTGACTACATGTTGGTTAAGCCTTTTGTTTGTAAGCCATAAACCAAGGGTGGTAGGGGTACTTCCCATGGTCCGACTACAGCATTGGTAAAAGCTGAATATATTATTTTCAATAATATTACGCATGAATGTTTTGCGCTTGGTGGACCTATATCGAGATACCGACCACCTAATCTAACCTAGTGTGTTAAACTTGTTGCTAAACATGACCGATAGGTCTATCCCATAATGTATACAGCATATGCTAATAATAATAATAGCACACATAATAACAGAAATATCATTCGATTTAAATACACCAATTCATTGCGTAACGAGGGTCGGCATCAGGTTGTTAATGCAAACAATTATCAAACGAACACGCAAACAAATTTCAGACAACTTACAGTCATGACAGATATGGTTAACATTTTGCGCCAGTTCTCACTTGATACGAAACGGTCGTGTTTACAAACAAATCACACGCAAAATGTGTCACAACTTCGCAACCATAACAGCATAATGTGGGTGGAGTTACCACGCACAGTGCAACCTACCTGTTACAAATTGATGGAAAACTCCTTAACGCAAAATTATACATTATTTTCGTTTTTAAAAAAGAAGAAAAACTGTTCACTAACATGATTCAAAGATTTCTTAGCTAGGGCAGAAGTCTAAAAAGTACAACAAGCAGGCTGATCCTCTCAGGAACACCGGTAAGCGAGTGCTAGCTACCTGTTAGGAAAACCTTGCTAAAAAACAAGGTCAACGTCCATTAGAATATGCTACATTTACTCATATGACCGTGCAAAACGTTTTACGTCATTTTTCTTTATTACAATCAGTAAAATCCTCGATTGTTCATCATCCGTAAAAGAAATATATATATATATGAATCGCTCAATTCTAGTCGCTCCTTTAGGAGACGCGCGACATACTGGATTGCAGAATCTCGGATTCTGGACTCACCGCCCCTCTGCTCTCCTTCGCGGCTATTATCCAATCACATTAAACGTATAAATCCGTATTTTACCCGGCAACCTAACCCTTTCTTACACCAAATGTACAGGACAACGTCTGATAAGGATGGGTACTTTTTTACAAAAGCATAGACTAAAGTCTAGTAAAATGAATGCAAAGGTATTACTTGCTAGTGATTTTTGGAAGTGATCTACCATCTTTGGTTATATCAGTTCATTGCATTTAACATATTGATAAATCAATGAGCAATCAGGTTACCATCCAATTTTCTAGAATGCATATAAAAGGTTTATCAACTCATAACTTTGCCAAAGAATGAAAGAGACAATGAAAATACTACCAACTGGTTTGTTAGTCAAAATCTGTTATGGAAGTCCTGCCCACAAGCTCTGAGTGCCCACAGGTCTCACTGAGTCTAAGAGCTCCTGTCACCTGCCAGACTTGGAGAGAAAGAGTAAGAGAGTGTGAAAAGCAAAACAATGTACTGAGCATGTAACAGTGGTGTCTTGTACATCTTGAATTCATAAAATGTCATTAATATCATTGAACTTTTTGTAGCAATCTAATAGTGAGTGAGAGTCAAAATGCCGAACACTTAGCCAACTAGTTCTCAGTTAACTCTTGTCAGAAAAGAGTGAAAGGTGAATGAAGAGCATTGGTGTCATTGGCATCGGGGAGCATTCCTGTGCCCATCTGGCTATTTGACAAATAGCTTACTAAATAGTTTGCAAAAAGCAATACAATATAAGAACCTCCTTCTTTGTTCATATGCTTGGCTATGAAACCTGTTCAGTAAGCCTATATCCATGCCTGAGTGTACACATTTTTTTAAGATATGTGCTTTGAGCAAGACAAATTTGTATTCCAGGAGCTTGTGAGGTACCAAAACATGCAGCTTTAGATGTTTTTTGACAACTCCTATTTTTGGGATATTGTAATAGGGGCTATATTAACACATATTTACCACTCCATTCGTGAATGGCTCCAAAGTGTTCCTAAAATGCCACTTTTTTTCAGCGCCTAGGTGTTTTATTCTAATTGTGACATGCAGGGCATGGTGGACACATTGGACTCAACTGTGCATGAAAAGGCATTATAGCTGATCCAAACACAAGACAAAGGCTGAGAGTTTGGTTTTCAGGCCACTCCACAGCACAATAGAAGTAGCACAATAGGATAACTCCTTTGACCCATTCTGCATCAAAGGCTCCTTAGCTTCATTGAGAATCTATTGTTTAAAGGGCCGCTGTACCCTGAACTAAACAATGTAGGCTTGAACTTTTTTTTAGGGCTTTGCAAACTATGTCATTAACAACCTAATGTTTTCTATTATGTATAATACTGTTTGTTAATAAAACAATATGTATCATCATGTAAAGCAACCAATACGGTTGTAAGTTTAGCATTGTGGAAATGTATCACATTTATAGGATTGGCAGCAGCCATGTTGTTTTACAGCACAATTTTGTAAACAAATCATTTTCTATGGCTACTGATGAAAGACAGGTGTTTTTACAGACTGAAAATAATATTGAATGACCTTTGTTCTTCTTAAAATGTTGAATTACAAGCAATAGAAGAGTACTGCTGAAATGTTGCATCTCACAGAATAAAAACAAACTGTTTTTGTGGACACTCTTACAAAAATCTTGATTTTTATCTCAACTAGGACAGCTTAATGCCTGTATATTAAGAAACAATAGGCTAGGGAGTTAACAAGATCTAGCTTTTTTCTGGCTAATCACAAATCAAATGCTTACCACTGTCTAAATGCCAGCTTCACAGCATCGTATGTCAAGCAAATACACACATGGCCATTCATTCAAATTCCTATTTTGCTCCCTTTTTTGCTCTCTGTTTACCTGTAGACTACTTTTTATGCACTGCCCGGTCCTCTGTTCCCTCAGCAGTGCACTACAAAGCTTTGCAAGAGAACCCTGGCTGTCCCTTTGTGCCCTTTCCCTCTTACCAGATCCCGCTCCAAGGTGAGGGACAATACATTGCAGTTTTCCCAGGGTGGTGTGGTGGACAATTTACATAGGAGGTAGTATAACCAACAGCCCCAAGTGCTGATGTTCGATAAGGGACATGGAGTCACATCTTATAACACAACAGTGGTCATTGTTCCTTCTGTAGGCCACACACTGGAAGGTGTCTCTCTTGCTAATCCCAACCTCAGTGAAACAGGATAGCTAATTCTCCAAGTGAAAGAAGAGTGTTTATTAGGCTGTCTTAGTTTTTATGTCAAGAGTCACTCAAAATGTGTGTTTCAATATGGAGATTTACAGGGGTCCAATCAGAAATGTAATCTGTTTTCTTGATTACATTTTCAAAACATAGAAAAGATAGTGGCCTGCCAAAGGGTGAGGTAGCCTAGTGGTCTTGAGCACTGGACCAGAAAACTAGAAAAGGTCAAATGTCAGGGGAAATTGTAATGTGTGCTTGTATCCGGTGTCCAGCTATGTACTGGCAGTAAGTTAACAAAGCTATCTCCCTCATAGACAGAACATAATAGCTAGAAAGCTAGAAAAAGGTAGCAAAAGGTAGCAAAATAACTTCAGCCTTAACTTTGACGAAGAAAGTCCCATGATCGAAGTGCAATTTCATTGTCACTGCATAAACAATAGACTGTAGCTAGCTGGCATTACTTCAGAACCAGCAGCCATTTGCATGGTATCATTCTAGAACGTTTGGGTAACGTAAGTTGCTAGGTATCCAGTGTTCAGTCTGGCTAGCTACCCATTGGAAACATTCTGACACCTGTCATGTCTCTGTAGTACAAGAACCAAGTATTATAGAAGTTATGTTTTAGTAATCCATAAGATGTCATATACTCATAAACCAGAAATTTATTAAACTGCAGGTAGTGATAAATAATGCTAAACAACATCTATTCATGTAATCAAGTATGTACTGAGTGGTAGTATAAGCACACAAGAACTGTAGTAGGAGTTAGGTTATGGTAACCGGCATTAAGTGAGGCTAGCTACCCATTGTTCATTGTGGCTATGTTTTTGCCACAAAAACGTAAATATATCCTAAACCTTCCTATACCAGTCATGTCTCCATAGTGCAAGAACTGTAGGAGGAGTTAGGGTGGCTAGAATAATAAATAAATAAACACATATGTGAGATAATAGTAATGTGGCCTGCCGAAGCAAGCACACTAATGAAATGTTGCTATAGGCAACCTTACTTGTGGCCCAAATAAAAGTTGACTTTTATATACTGAAATTCACATTAGCACCAATGGCATTAGAAGGAAACAGTCAAAGGTTACGAAGCAGAACATAGCATCAAAGTGTAAATTAGCTAGAAAATGTGTTGGATTAATTGTCTCTGGTCCCCTCCCAGTTAGGGGTAGTGACTATGTTTTGCCCGTTGCAGGCAGTAGAGTTTGTAGATAACTGATAATCTCTTTTTGGGATTCTTACAAAAATAGGGCCAGGTCTGATCTGCTGACAAGCGACAGACTCCAACCGAGTCTTAGTCAGGATTCTTACTCTTATAGCCTCACCATGATATAGGGTGCAGGTCAGGCAGCAGGCTTGGTAGAGTAGTTGTGTTGTTTAACTGAATGACTTCTCATCATTATCGTCATTATTATTATTATTACTTCTACTTTTCAGCACACATTTAACAGGATGATTTGAAAGTCTAGATTCCCTATGGTTTTTCAATCAAAAAACGATGATATCCAACCGTATACAATGCATTAGCATCACCAATAAGTCATTTTAGCATTAATGTAATGTTT
>JACXGK010004295.1:0-39132 GCA_016801125.1 Novumbra hubbsi | reverse complement strand
CACAAACAATAAACCACACCGGGTGTGGTGAAAACCTGACCTAAGTAGGCTCCCCAATCAGAGTCAACTGAACGCAGCTGCTCTGACTGGGGAGCCCACAATGGCATGGAGATGGCTAGAGGCCTCTCCATGTGCCATGCCCTGAATGGGAGCCCCAAAGCATAGAGATGGCTAGGGGCCCGCATCCAGGACATGACAAACGGTTTAAAGTTATTTGAGAGAATAACTCGATTTTTTATTTTGAGAAATATTACAAACCTTATTTTTCAATTGATCGATAGAATGATCCTTCTCTGTACACATCCAAAGTTTGAACGATTGCAAAGAGTAGAGAATATCTTGGAGCCTGCGCGTAACTACGATATGCCTCAAAAGTTACAAATGATATGTAACTGTTTACCTATACAACTGATATGGGTGTTCTAAAAATACAATGTATTTAATTATTATTTAACCGAGAAAACTGATTTTAAACTCTTGAACGACATCCTTAAATAAAAGGCAATATAATCTAACCAAACCAAAAGATGCATATTTGGTGTTTGATACATATCAAAGAGAATGGAAGGGGTAATGAAAAACATTACCCTTCTTTTGGATCTTTTTGAGGGAAGGCTAGGCTTTGGACACCTATCGAGCAAGAAACAGGAAATAAATATAAATTCCGGCACAACACGTACACTTTACATATGCCTGTAAGAAAAACATTTAATAGAAAGGCCTTGTCACGTCGCTGGTCTTCTAGTCACCATCGTGTGTGTTTTGTCTTGTTTTCCCCATGTTGAACGCACCCCTCCCTAATCCCCCACACCTGTTGTCAATTGCCGTAGTATTTAACTCCCTGTGTTTCTAGTCTCAGTGTGCGTTATTGTCTGCTGTTTCATGTTCTCATCATTTCCCAAGTATCCCAAGTATCCCAGGCCTGAGTGGCTGGTTATATTTCTCTGTGTTGGTTACACAACTACTTGGAGTACTAATACCTTCTTATCGTTGTTGCCTAAATAAAAGGCTGTTAAAGGTTTCCCTGCGCCTTGGTCCTTATTTTGTATCACGTCACAGAATAACGCACCTAAAGATGGACCAAGCAGGAGGACTTCAGGCTACATTGGACCAGCGTTTATCGGATCACGACCAGATGCTCGGTCAGCTACGAGACGCGGTGTATGAGATTCTGGAGCGGCTGCCGCTTGCCTCTCCGTCAGTGTCGACCCCACTACCCTCCGTTTCCAGCGGACCACCTCTGCACCTACCGAAGGAGTACTCAGGCCGTGCGGCTGAGGGGTTTTTACTACAACTGGAACTTCAACACATGCGCCCAGCCCCCTGGGAGAAAGTATCATAATTGGTTGCGTGTCTCACGGACCAGGCACTGGCTTGGGCGAACGCCGTGTGGGGGAGCTCGGGACCTGAACTGGAAAAATACGCTCTGTTCGTCTGAAAATTCCGGGCGGTTTTTGACCATCCTCCTCACGGAAGAGACGGCGCAGGGTGCAAGAGTTTGCTACGGAGTTCCGTACTCTAGCCGCGGCTTCCTGGTGGTGTGTGAGGGCGCCCCGGGATGCCTTTTTATGCAGTCTAGACGCGGGGGTTTGTCAGGAGCTTGCGTGTCGCGACGCCACCGCAGACCTAGAGGAGCTCATCTCCATGGCAATCAGGCTGGATAACATCATGGCGAACCGAGCCCAGCATAGGCGACCTGGGGTACCTACCTACCACCTTTCCCCAGAGACCGAGGCCATGGAGATGAAGGGCGCACGGCTCAACCCCGCGTCAGGACAGAGCCCCGGACGCCCCTCAGCCCCGCAGGGGATCCAGGAGAGGTCAGTGTAAACGGGGCATCCCTTTCCCTAAACAGGAGAGGCAACTTTTTATTCCGTGGGAACAGTCTGTGGACCATTTGCAAATCCCGGTTTCATTCTCACAAATTCCGACGCTAACCCAGTGCCTCGCACTTGTTGATTCCGGAGCACCGGGTTATTACATAGATAGTGGGCTAGCTGCCCAGTTTAATATACCCCTGATACCCGTCTCGCCACCCATCCCTATTCGAGCTGTAGATTGACGGCCTCTAGGGGAAGGAACGGTGAGCCTTGTCACCAAACCTTTACTTATGCAGTGTGGCCATCATTCAGAAGTCATATCGCTATATGTAGTGGAGGCTCCTAGTTTTCCCATCATTCTGGGCCTCCCTAGGTTAGCCCTGCATGATCCTTCGTTTTCATGGTCCCGGAGGGTTCTCACGGGATGGTCCCAGGGGTGTCAGGAGAGGTGTTTTGGGGAGTCTATTTGTAGTACCACGGTGGAAAGCCCGACCACTTCTTCCGCTGTGCGCATTCTCTCAGTGTATCAGGACCTTGCACGTGTCTTTTCGAAGGCTCAGGCCAGTAAATCGCCCCCCCATAGACCTGGGGATTGCGCAATAGAGCTGCGTCCTGGTTGTGCAATTCCTAAGGTTCGAGTATATCCTCTGTCCCGGACGGAGACTGAGACGATGTCCTCCTATGTCTCTGAAGCGCTGGAGCAGGGGTATCTTTGACCTCCCACTTCACCTGCCTCCTCCAGTTTCTTTTTTGTGAAAAATAAGGATGGCGGTTTGCGTCCCTGCATTGATTACCGGGCACTGAACGATGTCACGGTAAGGTACACCTATCCGTCCGCTCATGGGAACGATGCATGGGGCCCGCTTTTTTACGAAATTGTATTTAAGGAGTGCTTACAATTTGGTACGTATCAGAGAAGGGGATGAGTGGAAGACGGCATTTAGCACTACCTCCGGCCATTACGAATATCTCGTGATGCCCTACGGTTTAATGAATGCTCCGTCGGTTTTTCAATCCTTTGTGGATAAAATCTTTCGGGACATGCGAGGCCAGGGTGTGGTGGCGTATATCGGTGATATGTTGATCTACTCCGCTACACGATCCGACCATGTTACCACCGACCGCAGAGTGTTGAACGCCTACTGGAGCATGACTTGTATGTTAAAGGGGTTCAAAGATTTCTAGGTTTTGCCAACTATTACCGTAGGCTTATCAGAGATTTTTGCAAAGTGGCGGCTCCGATTACCTCACGGTTGAAGGGTGCGCCAACCCGGTTGCGGTGGACGCCAGAGGCAGCACAGGCATTCAGCTCCCTGGGCCTGGCGAGCGGCCCACGTGCGCCTTGGCAGGTGCCTCCCTTTCCGTTGACTCAACTCGGGTTATTACAGTTAGAACAGGACCTTGAAGGGGCGGAGGTGGTGCTATAGCGAATACCCAACGTTATTGTAATGGGATTCAAGACTTTGTAAAAGTTTATAACAAAATTAGCCCTTTTTTCAAATCGGTAAAAGGTGATATTGTGCTAGGTGCAAGGGGTGTTTGATACTAAATATTAGAAAAGCTACTCGAAAGAATGTTTAACAGTGAGACAGCGTGTGTTGCGGTTCTCACCTGTTTAAAAGTTACTTACTAAAGTTAGGTGGGAGTATTTCACAAGTGATTTATTTGAGCATGGAAATCTCCAGTTTTTTTTTATCTGCCCAGCAATGCATCTGGACAAACAACAAAAGTTCTAATTTCATAACTAATTTCGCATAGCCGATGGAGCTACAAGGGTAATTGTAGCTCCAAGCAAGCAAATGATAATTTTAGTCCAAAGCCGAAGGACATTCACTCCATTTTTTACCACATATTTGTGTATGTCAACATTATATATTTTTAAAGGGTCAGAGGCAGTTTTGAATGCCCCTACGAACAGTTCATATAGAGGAAAAAGACGGAGATATTATCACAATTAAATAATTTCACAAGTAATTATTGATATGACTAATAACGTGGGTCTCGAGAAACATAATGCACCGGTGTAATAGACATGCCACAGACATTTTCTTTAACGAAAGGGGCACCAAGAAATGTCTGGAACAGGCTGTCTGTAAAACCATGAATCGACAGGTGTATAAAATTGGCATGTCATGAACAATATGTCCTATCCGTTGATTGTGGAAAAACATCACGTTTGCCATATAGTACGAACTAAGCGTATTTATCTAGTTTTTGCGCAGTGCGGAAGGAGTATTGACTTCGCCAAAACTTTAGTCAGTAGTAGATTGATGTGGAACATGTAGATATTTTGTCAATTACACATTTAGTCTACAACACAACAAAAAGAAGAAAGTGAAGGTGTCTGAATACTTTCAGAGGGTAGGGCAATGTCACGATGGCGTGTAGGCGAGGAACCATGAGCGAACGTTCTTTAGTATATGTGGATTTATTTAAAGGTAAAAACAGAATATACCGACTGTGAAAAAAGGTAAGCAAAAGACGCTGGACGAAACAGCGGGTTACTAAAGTAAAACAGCAAACGTAACGTGTAACATGTAATATAACAAAATACAACAATATTATAACAACGAACGACACACGGGGATCAAACAAAGGCACATACATTTTCTGTCCAACTGCATTTTCTTCAGTTTAAAACAGGTTTAAATGCATAAAAAGAGACCAAATATATGTAGTACCTCTCCAATATATTGAGGCAAAAGCCCATTTGTTATTTGAAATATTGCTGTCAAATTTATTTAAATGTATTTTCTGCCCTGTTTGGCATGATTTCCAAAGGGTTTTGTAGTCCTGTACAAAGCACTTGTATTTGGATTTACATCATAATATACAAACAAACTTGGTTGGTTAAGGTTCATTTTATGAAATATAATGTGGTGCGACCATCAAGAAATGACCACTTTGGGACTTTTCTGTTGAAATCTATTTATAGGTGTTATGTGTCGGGAAGGAATTGGACCAGATAGGCGAATGCAAGAGTGAATAAAACCTCTTCCGGATAGCAATGAAGGAATACACGTGTATCTGTACACATATACGCAACAACGGTGCTGACACTAAACAGTGAAACAACAACGAACGCAGAGACAAGACACATGAGGGATTATATACACAGTTAACGAGGCACAGCTGTGAGGAATCAGGGAGGGATGCGTTCACAGGACATGGGGAACATGACAAGGTGGTGCCTAAAAGGCCGGCGACGTCGAACGCCGGGGGGCTACGCGAACAGGGGAGTGGCCGCCCGTAGGCGGAGACGTGACAATAGGCAGGACATTGAATCATATATCAGCTTGTCAAGAACCCAAGGAAGCAGCAAGCAGGTTTGTAACTCTCTCTCAAATTTGGAAATAAATGACCTTTTTATCCACTGGTATGTCGTTGCCACATTTGTATATCATGTGGTATAACCTCATAAAAATGAATATTACTTGTTTTCTATAAATAATACATTTGATTTGAAATTTCATGGTGACCTTTTGTTGGAAGCTAGGTTGTTTTGTTTAGGTGGCCAATTATGTGCCTGTAAATTTGAACTGAACTTGAAAATACCATGTGGTACAACCAAATATCACGTGGTGTGACCACTCTATGGAATGTTTTCCATAGTGATATGTCCTAAATTGGATGTTTTTGTGCATTTGCATTTAATTGATGATTTATATACATAAAGTACTTTATTTTAGTATTATTTGTTATTAATTTTCATGCAATTGGAGTTGTTCTTTCAAATAGTTAAGGCACAATGTTTTATGTTTAGTCTTTGTACAATATCATGACAAAAATTAAAATAAAATATTTAGAGCATGTAATTTCACTTATGTAACTATGTAATGTAATTATTATGCATTAATAATTTTTTTAAAACTCTTAATCTATTTTACAAGATGCCACTGCCAAGCAAAGTAAAAACCACTCGCCATAGGCAGCATGTTAATTCTGGCCCTGCAGAAAGAGCGTAGTACCGAAATGACAACCTGCCAATGTTACCATCCAGTGAAAGTAGACCTGAGGAACACCTTTTGTCACACTGAGGATCCCTCAAGCAATCCTGAGCCACCAAGAGAACAAGTCTTCAAGACTAGTGGCAAGTTAGTGATTGTAACCTATGATGAGCTTCCATATGTAGGCCAGGCCCTGGAGGTTGTGTGGGAGGAAGTCCAGGTTAGCTCCATGCAGCAGTTGGGTGAAAAGAACTTATTCATGTTGCCACAAGTGTAATTTTCGACTGTAAGAAATGTTAATGTTGTCATCTCAGAACCTGAGCTAGCAAACTCACACTATTAAGTTGAGCAGCCAAGATTGAACAAAGTTCAGAAATAGCTGGGGTTAAAGAAAAGCCGCAGTGAACATTCTAGATATCTGCAACACGATGAATGTCAAATTAAATGTTTGTTCAAACCAAAGTCAGGAATGTGTGCTGCACTTGTTGGTGATAAGGATAAAAAAAAAGGTTTATAAAAATGTGTGTCCTGTGAAATTTTTATAAAATCTGATTCATATAGAATTTTGAATGGGATTGATCTTTTATTTGTTGATCTCTTTAAATAGATTTTTAACAATATGAGGTCTTTGTCATTTGTAGTAACCACTCCTCATGTGGCAATCACTGTTTTAAATTCAAAATAGAATATCTAATTTCTGGGGCTGAAATATTAATCACAGATACAGTATGCCTAAGTGAATAGTATTTTAAAAATATTTTTATAAATTTTAATGTTAACCCTGTTTAATGTAACCCTAATTACATTTAATCAAAAGTGACTGACATTGTAGAACAAAAAAGTATATAATTATTCATTCAAACTCACAAAAAATGCAAATACTTTGTTTCTAAACCCTTTATATTACTGAAAACTTCACAGTCACACCACATTAAATTTTTTAGGGCCACGGCCAATTCATCCAGATGAAAAAACACTAAAACCACTTAATTTAAAATGTTTATATGAATGTGTACACAACATTCTTAATGTTTGAACAATTGCAATAGATATTTCAGATTTTTTTTGTATTTTCAAATTGGCCTGTGGAAAATCCTTATACGTCATTGACCCATATACAAACACAAATGAACTATTAGGAAACAGGTGCATGCAACAAACCAGTGAGTGAGACCGGGGTGCGTTCAACAAACAGTGAGTTCACACACAACACCAGTGCAGAACTGCTGCGCTGGCCAGATTATCACAGGCAAGTTGATAATAATATGCATGTCTCATGGTTGACAGGCTTTTCTACTCTTGTCCTGTGTGAATCTTGGCAGGTTCTTTGGACTAAATCCCCCCTAGGAAATACTGTATATACTTGACTTACTGCCTCCCCTTCCTCCTCCTCGCTTCTCCTCTCACTCTCCTTTTCTCTCTCATCTGTCTAACTCCCCTATACCCCTACACCTTGCCCATCAGGTCTACATAACAGCACCATATATGTCCTAAAATAGAGCAACATTATGAGGAGCGCAATTTCTCAGTCATTCTTTATGTTCTGCAGATCTATCGGAGGTTCTGGCTCATTCTCAGAACAGCTTCTAGTAAAGGACCCAGGCGACTGGAACAGTTCTCAAACGAACAAGCAGCTAACTGTCATTGTTACCACAAAGTAAGCAGTCAACTATTTTAGTGGTGCCCTAGTGGAACTTATACTTTGTTAAAAACTATACAACCTCTGTAAGAATGTATTTTATTTGTTAAAATTAATAAATAGACGTTCACCATTTTATGATATATAATCATACAGTAATATCAGCCAACCTGATAAAGAATGTGTTGTTTGTAGGTGCCGTTGTATATAAGTAACAATACCTTTATTACTGAACCGCAAATAGCAAGTGGACATTTACCTTCTTTATTAGTCTACATGTCCTATATCTTTTCAGGAGACAGGACTAACAGAAATAAGAACTGTTACCAGACCCCTGCGAGAGAAAAAGAAAAATGTTGTTGTCTTGACTTACAATGACGACTCACAAAAGGTTTTTGCCTGTGATTCAGGTGAGATTTTAATTTTCCAGAACTTCGTCGACCTGAACCAACTTTGTTCACATATAACTAACTAAAAATGATTCCCATACTGCACACTTTAAGTCTGTCTTGTCAACAACAGAGTTGGAAGCCATGGAATGGTTAAAAAAGCTACGTCTGGAATGTCTGGAGAACAAAATGAGCAACCTGATCTGGGAGGAACAGGGCCTAATAAATAAGGACATACATCGAGAGCACATAGGTAAATTCATGTTAATATATTAGTCTGGTAATGACACAACTAGCTACTACGACAATCCCATGCTTTGGCTATCGTCGCCCTTCTTCATTTGAAAACAAACCAGCCACTTTATTTGGTTTAGTATAAACTCACACTCTAAGTTTGTCTATGGCAATATCGCAATTTTGAAACAATAAATTACATTTTGATATTGCCAGAGACCATATTGGAGTGTGAAATGCACAAATGCATTTCAAATCAATTAATATCACTGCATTCACCTCTGTTTTTGCCAGAGTTGTTCCACGTCTTTCTAAAGCCATCAACCTGTATGGATTTCTACGGGGAATGCATCCTTCAGATCTCCCGTGATACCCTCTGGCTGTGTGACGCCCTGAATCCTCGACGAAAAATCACATCCTGGCCCTTGTGGGCACTACGCCGTTATGGTCGGGGTCAAACCTGGTTCACCTTCGAGGCTGGCAGGGGAGCATCTCAATGGGATAATAGAGAATATTATTTATGTAGATTCAAAACCTGATATACTGTAGCTACATCACAAACACATGAAATCCTATATACTGTACATCAAAACACATGCAATAGTTTATACATTTCATCTAGACACATTAAACCCTATATAATGCTATTTCAGCGGTCAAATAAAGTACTATTTAATGAAGCTGCCAGTTGAGGAACTGTGAGACATCTGTTTCTCAAACTAGACACTTCTTAGTATTTTTGTATTTGTCCTCTTCCTCAGTTGTGTACCCGGGGCTCAAAATACAATTTCTATTCTGGTTAGAGCCAGTTAGCTCTGTTCTGTGAAGAGTTAAAACACATTATTGTACAAGATCTTCAGTTTCTTGTGAATTTCTTGCATGGAATAGCCTTCCCTTCTTAGAACAATAATAGACTGACACATTTCAGAAGAAAGTGTAGAAGCCATTTATCCATTTGTTATCTGTATTTGTGTTGTTTATTGTTTTGGGCACAAGGGGCACTATGCAGCCACAGGTTATATAAGTAAGCCTGTAATTAAGGTGAGGGGAGCAGCTGGCTAGGAAAACACATGTTTTTTTTACCAGAACATTAGAACATTAGAACTTCAGAACTTCAGAAGAGTAGAACACAAAAAAGATGAAAGAAAAGGATAAGAAAGGAGAACAGTAATTAGAACAAAAGGAAAGCTACATGGAACAATGTTTGACCTGTCTTTTGACTTCAATAAATAATTCTACTCAAAGAAGAAAACATTTGTGAAGACTGAACTTTCTTTTGTCTGCGTAATGCCAGTGTTAAAGCTGCTTCAGGGGCATTTTATGGACGTACAACTTTGGTACAGGTCAATGGAACGCCGCCATCAGTGATGCCCCAGTCAGGTATTCACAGAGTGGTATCCTTTTATTACGTATTCCTGGCTGGTCGCTGGTTCACATCGGTCTCTCAAACGCGGTGATGCCAAAGAAGGCCTACATCACTGATGCTATTGATGATCAGAAATACAACACTGTACATTCAAATCAATTGCCTGAAGCTTTACAAGAGATGTCAGATGCTGTTAGTAGTTGTGTAGCCTCAACCTGGATTACAGTAAATGCTAAAACAATTGACAGTATTCTAAACTCAGTCCTGCTCGGTCTGCTCAGTCCTGAAGTAATTTCCTCCCATTAACACCTGATTTAATTCTAAGTTGCAAATGCATTTAAACACTGAGAAGGGCCTCTAAGCAGAAGTGACATTTCAGCCTCCTAAGGCCTAAAATACTTTTTCCATCTTCAAAATGGTGACCCGTGACAGCAGTGTCATCCATTTAGGAGAGTACATCTTAGTGTGCAAGAGGACAGGTGAGAAGCCCATCTTCCTATACAGGGCTACAGCAGATGTATGAGTGGATGTAGTTTCCAGGACGACCTTAGAGAACCCTCGCTCCTTACAGAAGTCCACAACCATTTGTGTGATCCTGGAACCGAGCCCCGTCCGACGACACCTCGACGACACACTAATCCTGGTGAGTTCGCCACACATCTCCCCTTCTTTTCTGCCCTCGACCTGCTTCGCCACAACAGCCCCCATACCCAAAATCTCCCCCCTGCCGTTTACCTGGGCCTCTGCCACCCAGAAGCAGTTGTTGGGGGGGGTCAGGTAGCACCCCAGGATGTCCTGCATGTCTGTGCGCAGCTTCTCCCTGATTAAGGCTGCATACAGCTCCCAGCAACAGTAGTAGATAAGACCCGCCCAGGCTCCAGGCAGCAGTAGGACCCAGAGAGTGGACACGCCTCCCAGCAGGTAACCAGCCAATGAAAGGATCAGGCAGATCCCCACATGGAGGGGGTCGGTCATGGCTTTGTAGAACAAGGGGTTAATGTGCTCCAAGATGCCGTCGCTGAACAGCACCAGGACAGATTCCCTGTCAGAAGGTCTGTATTGGCGGACCTCCAGATGCACTGTGGGGGAAAAAGGCCAGGGGTTTGGTACTGAGCAGGAATATGAACAGGAACAGAAGGGTTCAATTTGCAGTGGTCTTTTTAATTTAACCCTTCTGTTCCTCACTCGAAATTGTCCTTTTCAACTTTTTTGTAAAGGAAAGACAAAGGTGCAGTAGTCTCTTAATTTTTTCAAGAACTCTATGTGGAATACATAAAATATCAATCTATTATGTAAAAATACCTAAACATTTTCATAATAGTAATTAATTTACTATGTTTTACCGAAATTATGTCTACACTGTTATGTGCTGGTTCCACCATGTTAGGGTGGATCCTAACAGGGTGAAATATGTTCTTCTATATAAGCCATTGCTCTGAGATTGAGCAAGAAATGAGTTAGCATAATGAACATTTGACCATCATTCAAACATGTATATGAAACTGAATTTAAAAATAGATACTTTCATAATTTATTCAAAATGTTTGTCTAAGAGGGTGAAACATTTATGATAAAAACGTACAGACTAACATCATAAAACTAATCAAAATGTAATAAACCAAGTTGAGTTACTTAGCTTTGAACTGTTGTTTTACAACCAAGATAATTTATGACTAAACGTGAAGTTATTGTGGGGCGAGACATTTTTTAAAAGGTGAATTACTACAAACTAACAGGGTGGAAAGTGATTTCAGGAATATAATTGTTATATAAAACAATACAAATATAATTACATATGAATTAACTAAATAATAAAATATGAAAATAAAAAACTATTTAAAAGTACTAAAGACATTATAGTACAATAGAAATATGTGCTATTAGTCCAGTAAACCCATTGTAGTGTTTCATATTTACTGTTATAACACAGAAAGAAAAGGCCCCAACAAATAACAACTTAATCATGTAATAACCCACAAAAACAACAGATATAAATATATCTATATATATTACATGTTTGGCATAATTTGCTTTTCTGGAATAGGTCTTTATTAGGCTAACTTACTTTTTGAGACGTTGTCTGTGCACTTGTCCTCTGTTCCCGTGTCAGTGTGATGTCTGGTATGAACAAATGAACCGGATCAAGGCGCAGGTGAGTACAAGAGGTCGGTAGTTTAATAAGGACCGCCACAAAGCCTTGAACGGCTGGCAAAAGCGCAAACGTGCTCGTAGGCACGGAGAAATAACGGCAGTACACAGCGACACTGAACAGTGACAATAACACACACGGAGACAAGACACACAGGGGTTAAAATAGCCAACTAATGAGGCACAGCAGACAGGAATCAGGGAAGGGTGCTTACACCCTGACCAAATTGCGGTACTTTTTGTACTGAACAAAATGTTTTCACAAAACGTAATAGACCTAAGTTAAGGGTCTAATTCAAAAGCAAGTAAAACCTGTGAGCGATGATGGGGAGTATGCTATCAAGACTAGAGGCAGGTTAGATGTACCCTGACAGATGGCTGGAAGCAAATGATAATTTCAGTCCAAAGCCGAAGGACATTTATTCAATTTTTTACCACATGTTTGTGTATGTCAACATTATATATTTTTAAAGGGTCAGAGGCAGTTTTGACCACTCCTACGAACAGTTCATGTAGAGGGAACCGACGGAGATATTATCACAATTAAATAATATCACAAGTAATTAGTGATATGACTAATAACGTGGGTCTCAAGATACATAATGGTCCGGTGTAATAGACATGCCCCAGATTTCTTTTACGAAAGGGGCACCTAGAAATGTCACAGTTAGTTAGTCTACAGGTGCCTGAATACTTTCAGAGGGTAGGGTGTCACGATGGCGAGCAAGCGAGGAACCATTAGCGAACATTCTTTAGAATATGTGGATTTATTTAAAGGTAAAAACACGATATACGGACTGTGACAAAAGATAAACAAAAGACGCTGGACGAAACAGCGGGTTACTAAAGTAACAGCAAACGTAACGTGTAACATGTAATATAACATAACACAACAATATTATAACAACGAACGACACACGGGGATCAAACAAAGGCACATACATTTTCTGTCCAACTGCATTTTCTTCAGTTTAAAAAAGGTTTAAATGCATAAAAAGACACCAAATATATGTAGTACCTCTCCAATATATTGAGGCACTTTAACTTTTTAAAGCCCATTTGTTATTTGAAATATTTCTATCAAATCTATTTAAATGTATTTTCTGCACTGTTTGGCATGATTGCCAAAGTTTGTTGTAGTCCTGTACAAAATTGCCAAGCACTTGTATTTATATTTACATCATAATATACAAACAAACATTGTTGGTTAATGTCCATCTTATGAAATATAATGTGGTGCGACCATCAAGAAATGACCACTTTGGGACTTTTCTGTTGAAATCTATTTATAGGCAGGACATTGAATCATATATCAGCTTGTCAAGGACCCATGGAAGCAGCAAGCAGGTTTGTAACTCTCAAATTTGGAAATAAATAACCTTTTTATCCACTGGTATTTTGTTGCCACATTTGTATATCATGTGGTATAACCTCATGAAAATGAATATTACTTGTTTTCTATAAATAATACATATGATTTGACATTTCATGGTGACCTTTTGTTGGACGTTTTTGTGCATTTATATTTAATTGATGATTTATATACATAAAGTGCTTTATTTTTGTATTATTTGGAAAAGATTTTTATGCAATTGGAGTCATTGTTTCAAATATTGTTTTTTGTTTAGTCTTTGTACAATATCATGAGAAAAATAAAATATTTAGAGCATGTAATTTCACTTAGGTTACTATGCAGTTATTATGCATTAATAGTCTTTTTTTGAACTCTTAATCTATTTTACCAGATGCCACTGCCAAGCAAAGTGAAAACCACTCGCCATAGGCAGAATGTTAATTCTGGCCCTGCAGAAAGAGCGTAGTACCGAAATGACAACCTGCCAATGTTACCATCCAGTGAAAGTAGACCTGAGGAACACCATGTGCCACACTGAGGATCCCTCAAGCACTCCTGAGCCACCAAGAGAACAAGTCTTCAAGACTAGTGGCAAGTTAGTGATTGTAACCTATGATGAGCTTCCATATAATGGCCAGGTCCTGGAGGTTGTGTGGGAGGAAGTCCAGGTTAGCTCCATGCGGCAGTTGGGTGAAAAGAACTTATTTATGTTGCCACAAGTGCCAGATGTACTTTTCGACTGTAAGAAATATGTTAATGTTGTCATCTCAGAACCTGACCTAGCAAACTCACACTATTAAGTTGAGCAGCCAAGATTGAACGAAGTTCAGAAATAGCTGGGGTTAAAGAAAAGCCGCAGTGAACATTCTAGATATCTGCAACACGATGAATGTCAAATTAAATGTTTGTTCAAACCAAAGTCATGAATGTGTGCTGCACTTGTAGGTGATAAGGATAAAAAAAAAGGTTTATAAAAATGTATGTCCTGTGAAATTTTTATAAAATCTGATTCATATAGAATTTTGAATGGGATTGATCTTTTATTTGTTGATCTCTTTAAATAGATTTTTAACAATATGAGGTCTTTGTCATTTGTAGTAACCACTCCTCATGTGGCAATCACTGTTTTAAATTCAAAATAGAATATCTAATTTCTAGGGCTGAAATATTAATCACAGATACAGTATGCCTAAGTGAATAGTATTTTAAAAATATTTGTATAATTTTTAATGTTTTTCTGTTAATTACATTTAATCAAAAGTGACGGAAATTGTAGAACAAAAAAGTATAGAATTATTCATACAAACTCACAACAAATGCAAATACTTTGTTTCTAAACACTTTATATTACTGAAAACCTGTTTTTTTTATTTTTTTTATTTTAAGAAAATCACAGTCACACCACATGACATTTTTTAGGGCCACGGCCAATTCATCCAGATGAAAAAACACTAAAACCACTCAATTTAAAATGTTTATATGAATGTGTACACAACATTACAAATCAGTCTGAGTGAGATGACTGATAAACAGGGAAAGAGGCCAAGACACAGTTTCTCTGTAGCAGGACTCTCTGATGAAGGTTCAAGAAATGGAATTGTGCTTCGACGACATTGTCAAACAGGGATATGTATATTTTTGCAGCAAGCATTTATGGGTAAGTGTGTGCATTTGAACCAACCAATGGCATTGTCCAATTTCAAAGTTGTCTATGAACACAGATGTCAGAGTGGAAGATTGCGTCAACAGTGGAGATGAACAGAAAAGCAGTCATGTATCAATGTGTGTAGTGTAGAAATGCACTTTCTTTACCACAGGGGGCACCTATCAAGCATGCCATTTAAAGAACAATACCTTTATTACTGAAGAGCAAACAGCAAGTCTTTAATTAGTCTTCATGTCCCACATCTTTTCAGGAGACTGGACTCACAGAAATAAGAACTGTTACCAGACCCAGAGAGAAAAAGCAAAATGTCGACCTGAACCAACTTTGTTCACTTATAACTAACTAAAAATATTACCATACAGCGCACTTTAAGTCTGTCTTGTCAACAACAGGGTTGGAAGCCAAGGAATGGGTTAAAGTGCTACATCTGGAATGTCTAGAGAACAAAATGACCTGGGAAGAACCGGGCCTAATAAACAAGGACATACATCGAGAACATAGACTGACAAGTTTCAGAAGAAAGTTCTTTCCTTTTAGCCATTTTGGGACTGTAATTGTAGCCACAAACAGTAATGCTGAAGACACTAAACTAGTCTGAAAAAGGCCAGTTTTATTGCTACTTTAATCAGCAGTGATAACATAATTGCAAAAGGGTTTTCTAATGATCAATTAGCAGTTTTTAAATCTTGGATTGGCACCCACATTGGATAGTAGGTGATGGTTGCAGATAATGGGCCTTTGTACACTGTAAGGGGTCATGGGAAGTGGGCAGGGTTATGGCGCCCTCACCTGGAGGCCAGCCACGTTACCGGCAGGGTGGAGGTGCACACCTGAACCTCATCGTGTAATTGGGCCCTGCTGTTCTCTTTTTAAGGCGCTGACTGGGAGAGACGCGAGGGAGGAGCGAAGAGAGGAGGCCCAGACCAGGAAGACGGAATGAATAACAAACCCTTCTTCTTTTGTGAGAATGGCTCAGGGAGTAAAGTTGATTTAATATTTGTTGATGGCTTGACACGGTATTGAACGGAGAATACCTGTTGTGAACGAGAGAGACCCACAATAAAAGAGCCTCTAATGTTTTTTTCTACCTCCTTGAAGTCTCTGTGTCTCATTCCGGGCTGTCTCGTATATATCTGTATATTAGGAGTCGGGTGACCAGGGAAGCCGTATGCCTGTTCACAAAACCCATATACAAACCTGTTCAAACTTTGGGACACTACGTAAAATGAAGTGTCCCAACTTTCAGGGGCAACAGGTTTGTACACTACGTAAAATGTTAATGAAAACAGTAAGCAATGATGTTCAAATCATTTATTCTGGAACTTATCGGTTCCAGAAAAAACACATTGGGGTTTATTTTTAACTAGATAAAGATACCAACCACTCAAGGAAAAACAGTTAGAAAATGTAAGTAAACTTTGTGAAAAGCTATGAAAAAAAGAAAATAATATTTCGATCCAATATATTTTAAATCGAGCTGAGATGATTTCTTTGATGTGAACTGGGGATGTGACAGTTGGGAGGGACTGTTCACCTTTCAGACACTAGAGGGCTAGCTGATCTATCACAGAGTGAATGCGGAGGTAACTGCCACCATCGAGCAAGAGGACTTTCCCATGCTGAGTAAGTTAATCACACTTACATACCCAATTCATACATATCAAATAAGAGTATGAGTGGACTGCAAAGGAGTGCTAACTTTCGTCAGTTTAATAATAATAATATCAGATCTTTGTCTACACAAAGACCAAGGTGTAGGGGGTTGATCCAGTGTGAAACACTTGTAAAACTATAATGTTAACCAACTCTGCCACCTGCTGCATGTCCACATGTACTACACATTTCCCCACTGAACTGGGTAAGAGATCACTGGTCAACAGACAAAGAGCAATATAAGTAACACTGTTTTGTATAATTTATTATTAATCAAACAACATTTACATTTTTTTTTTATAATTTAGGAGGGGAGGAAGAGAGGTGACGACACCGCTGATTCTGACGGTCTACTCAGGACCCTTGAACCCAGATGGAATTAATAACATTCATTAATAATACAAATATTTTACTTAATCCTGAGATATGACATGCACTCAAATCTGGTTAGTAGTGTTTGGATGGGTTGGGGATTAGATGAGTGTTGGAAAACGGTTCGGAATCTCGATCTCCACAATGCTCATTTGTGTTTTCGTGTATTCACCATCTACAGTGAGGCAAAAAAGTATTTAGTCAGCCACCAATTGTGCAAGTTCTCCCACTGAAAAATATGAGTCATTTTCATCACAGTACACTTCAACTATGACAGACAAAATGAGAAAAAAAATCCAGAAAATTACATTGTAGTATTTTTTATGAATTTATTTGAAAATTATGGTGGAAAATAAGTATTTGGTTTTCTGGCTCTCACAGACCAGTAATGTCTCCTTTAAGAGGCTCCTCTGTCCTCCACTTGTTACCTGTATTAATGGCACCTGTTTAAACTTGTTATCAGTATAAAAGACACCTGTCCACAACCTCAAACAGTCACACTCCAAACTCCACTATGGCCAAGACCAAAGAGCTGTCAAAGGACACCAGAAACAAAATTGTAGACCTGCACCAGGCTGGGAAGACTGAATCTGCAATAGGTAAGCAGCTTGGTGTGAAGAAAACAACTGTGGGAGCTATTATTAGGAAATGGAAGACATACAAGACCACTGATAATCTCCCTCGATCTGGGGCTCCACGCAAGATCTCACCCCGTGGGGTCAAAATGATCACAAGAACGGTGAGCAAAAATCCCAGAACCACACGGGGGGACCTAGTGAATGACCTGCAGAGAGCTGGGACCAAAGTAACAACCATCAGTAACACACTACGCCGCAGGGACTCAAATCCTGCAGTGCCAGACGTGTCCCCCTGCTGAAGCCAGTACATGTCCAGGCCCATCTGAAGTTCGCTAGAGAGCATTTGGATGATCCAGAAGAAGATTGGGAGAATGTCATATGGTCAGATGAAACCAAAATATAACTTTTTGGTAAAAACTCAACTTGTCGTACTTGGAGGACAAAGAATGCTGAGTTTCATCCAAAGAACACCATACCTACTGTGAAGCATGGGGGTGGAAACATCATGCTTTGGGGCTGTTTTTCTGCAAAGGGACCAGGACGACTGATCCATGTAAAGGACAGAATGAATGGGGCCATGTATCGTGAGATTTTGAGTGAAAACCTCCTTCCATCAGCTAGGGCATTGAAGATGAAACGTGGGTGGGTCTTCCAGCATGACAATGATCCCAAACACACCGCCCGGGCAACGAATGAGTGGCTTCGTAAGAAGGATTTCAGGGTCCTGGAGTGGCCTAGCCAGTCTCCAGATCTCAACCCCATAGAAAATCTTTGGAGGGAGTTGAAAGTCCGTGTTGCCCAGCAACAGCCCCCAAACATCACTGCTCTAGAGGAGATCAGCATGGAGGAATGGGCCAAAATACCAGCAACAGTGTGTGACAACTTTGTGAAGACTTACAGAAAATGTTTGACCTCTGTCATTGCTAACAAAGGGTATACAACAAAGTATTGAAATAAACTTTTGTTATTGACCAAATACTTATTTTCCACCATAATTTGCAATTAAATTCATAAAAAATCCTACAATGTGATTTTCTGGATTTTTTTTCTCATTTTGTCTGTCATAGTTTAAGTGTACATATGATGAAAATTACAAGCCTCTCATCTTTTTCAGTGGGAGAACTTGCACAATTGGTGGCTGACTAAATACTTTTTTGCCCCACTGTATGTGTGATTCGTGGTATCCAAGAGTTAGTCGTCGACAGCGACTTGTTAAGGGACACAGTCTTCAGACCCCTGGGGTTCCATAAAAATAAATATTGTGTCGTCAGTGGGCAAAACAAATCACGATTATGCTTCATGAATTAAGACATTTTGCATGGATGCAATGATTCCATCCAGCTTTCCTGGCGTGTCATTTGGCTGAAGCGCATTATGTGGTCGGCGGTTGAAATTGCTGACCTATCCTTAGCATAATCACAAAACAATATATACTCCTCTCCTGTCCAGAGACAGATCAGTCAAGTGATGTGGTTCCATTGGTGCCCCTGTCAGTCAGGCGTTCAAAGAGTGGTTTCCTTTTATTATGTTTTCCTGCAGGTCTGCTAAGTCCTGAAGTGATTTCCTTCCATTAACGCCTGATTTACCTCTAAGTTGCAAATGCATTTAAACACTAAGATAGGCCTTTAAGGAGAACAGTGACATTGCAGCATCCTAAGGCCTATATTACTTTTTCCATCTTCAAAATGGTGACCCGTGACAGCAGTGTCATCCATTCAGGAGAGTACGTCTTGGTGTGCGAGAGGACGGGTGAGAAGCCCATCTTCTTATACAAGGCTACAGCAGACGTCTGGGTGGAACTGGTTTCCAGGACGACCTTAGAGAACCCTTGCTCCTTACAGAAGTCTACAACCGTTTGTGTGATCCTGGAACCGAGCCCCGTCCGACGACACCTCGACGACACAATCATCCTGAAGAGTTCGCCACACATCTCCCCTTCTTTTCCGCCCTCGACCTGCTTCGCCACAACAGCCCCCATACCCAAAATCTCCCCCCTGCCGTTTACCTGGGCCTCTGCCACCCAGAAGCAGTTGTTGGGGGGGGTCAGGTAGCACCCCGGGATGTCCTGCATGTCTGTGCGCAGCTTCTCCCTGACGTAGGCTGCGTACAGCTCCCAGCAACAGTAGTAGATAAGACCCGCCCAGGCTCCAGGCAGCAGTAGGGCCCAGAGAGTGGACACGCCTCCCAGCAGGTAACCAGCCAATGAAAGGATCAGGCAGATCCCCACATGGAGGGGGTCGGTCATGGCTTTGTAGAATGAGGGGTTAATGTGCTCCAAGATGCCGTCGCTGAACAGCGCCAGGACAGATTCCTTGTCGGAAGGTCTGTATCGGCGGACCACCAGATGCACTGTGTGGGGAAAGAGTCCAGGGGTTTGGTACTGAGCAGGAATATGAACGTAACGTTCAGTCATTTCAAATATCTTATTGAGTTACAGTTCATGTAAGGAAATACGTCAATTTAAATACATTCATTATGACCTGAGCTTTGGAAAAAGTCGCTTTTTTCGGTGCATGAACATTTCTCTTTAATTTGAGTTTATGAAACACGGAAGCAACAATGTTTTTTTCCGTTCATATCACCATAAAGTACAGTACAAATATTTGCTATTAGTCCAGTAAAGCCATTGTAGTGTTTCATATTAACTAGAATAACACAGCAACTTGTTTTGATAACAGCGTAATAATGTAATAACCCACTAAAACAACTTCACCAGAAAAATAAACTAAATGACTGGCATCATTTTCTTTTCTGGAGTTGGCCTTTTTTAGGCTAACTTACTTTTTGAGATGTCGTCTGTGCACTTGTCCTCTGTTCCCGTGTCAGCGGTCTGACTACAAATGGGCTAAATACAACAGTGAATGCTGAACTAACTCACCCTTATTAAAATTGCGGTCGGAAAAAATACGGTTTGACAGTTACAAAAACTAAAGACCAGTCACTGAGTTTGAACACAACCGAGGCTTAATTATAAACTCCAACACTTCTTGTACGCGTGCGTTCAAACCATAAACTGACCCAGTCAAACTTCTCAAAAGTTCAAAAGCCATAAACTAAACTGCAAAATAACTCAGAGGAGTCTTCCAATACCTTACATCAATGTAACACATTTACAGTAGAGAGAGTCAGATTAATCAAATATAAATCGCATGTATTGCAGCAACCTATTTTATCTCGCGCATAACTCGTAAAGTCCACATAACGTCCGGCGTTATCACGTGATCTCGTTATGGCATGGCAAGGGGTGTGTTCAGTTCGCTTGAAGGTTTGCTACGTCCCGGTCATTTTTGTACTGAACGACCTCTTTCCACAAAACGTTTGGGTGGAATTGTTAGAGTCAAAACCGCAGAATCGAAACACATTCACTCATATCAGAAAGTATCTGTTTAATATGTTATTTCTTTGTTTTATCTCATTAGTCATATCAAGCTTAATTGCACACTCATTCATTCCTTACCAAACAAGTCGGAACATTATTTCAATCAACTAAACCTAAGCCTACAATTCAGCTTGGCCACACAACTAAAAGTAAAGGTAAATATTAGCTAACTAGTTGTGGCCACATTTTAACCGAGCATTACATTTCCGAGCTACGAATAATGCACACATTTCATTCGTTGAAAATGTACATTTTCTAAATTGTACTGAACGTAGTCATTCAAATCGCTGAGAGTGCTAGTAGAGTGGTAGAGTGAGTAACAAGGCACAAACCTTTTTCAAAATGTGAAGTTTGAAAAATTGACTGAGCTTTAAATAGCTCCCACAATATGTTTGTTGGTAATTGTTTGTGTTCAGATTCTTTGTGGTTGTTACTCTTTTTTATTGTGCTGTAATCGGTCCATAGTGAGTTATAGAAATAATAGAGGAAGGACTGTATTAGGTTCGCTGTGCTCCACGTGTCCTACCTCTACAACACGGTGACGGAATGACCCAGCACAACAGGACGAAGCAGCAAAAGACGGCGGAGATGACCGCTTGGAGTTGGGATCTGCACAGACGATCCACAGCCCCGTAGCAGACAGCGTCCTCAGCGGACAGCCCCAAAGATCCCAGAGAGTTATCGTGGGCCGCATCACTCGAGGGGGTTCACAGAGGAGCCCCTGCCGACGCAATTGGTCTTCGTCCATCCATCCAGTGAAAGAAAAGGAAGTGCTCCCATATTACAACTCTTGGGGCCACATGACTGGCACCACAGTAGGGTAGGGTAGTAGTAAAACCGCCTCATCCCTCCTGCTTCTGCACACCGTCCTGCCTCGAGGGCGGAGCCTCCTACCGCTCCGAGGCCCTGTCCTGCTGTGCGGATCCCCCACCTATTCCGACCCCACTTTCTGCCCACCTCCCCTTAGTCCTGGATGGGGGCCTCTAGGTGTCTCTATGCACCTTGGGGTCACCGTCAGGGCCTGATTATCAAGGTGCCTCTAGGTACCTCTATGGTTTTCCCCAATTAGAGGCAGCTGCACCATGGTGCCTCTAACTGGGGACCCTATTTAAGTTGCCTTGTTTTGGTGTGTCACTATTTGCGTTGTGCCTCTGTTCATGGTTGCTATGCTGCTTAAGTGCTTTGTAATAGGTCCAAAGTGAGTTGTAGAAATAATAAAGGAATGTCTTATGTTCACTGTGCTCCATGTGTCCTGCCTTAGCCTTTTAAACGGATTCACTTGGATTAGCAATCACAACCTGCCATTGAAACACAGGAGTGATGGCTGCTGATAGTGGACCTCTGTATGCTTTTGCAGATATTCCATTGAAAATTAGACGTTTCCAACTACAATAGTGATTTTCGAAAATTAACAATGTCTACACTGTATATCTGATCAATATGATGTTATTTTTATAAAAAAAAAACGTTTCTGTCAAACACAAGGACATTGTTAAGTGACATTGGTTGTGTACATTTCACTTTATGATAATATTCATTTTCTGGCCTACAACTCATTTTAATTTTTATACTAAGCATTGTATTTTTGCAGAATTGGGAATATCTGGAATATTTTAGCCCTATTTTTCAAATGACTCAAGTTACTTTGTTATATTCTTGCTAGCATTTGTCTAGCACTTCACTGATGGTAGATAGCAGATATTACACACTGATATTCATGAGAATGATTGTCTACTGTAGGTCAGTCTGCTGAGCTTACCGACGACATCTCGCTCTAGGACCCGGACGCGCAGCCGTTTCCAGACACCGGTTGATGTGATAGCTTTCTCATCATTCAATATCTTATATGAACGAACGAAACCACGCAGTTTTAAAATACTACATATTGGGAAACTTGTTGCCGATAGAGAGCTGGTCGATGATACCTTGGACATTTACGGTACATCTCAGTAGCTGACCCGAGTGTCTGCCTGTCTACGTCTTTTTACGCGGTGAATTCCTCCACCCGGTCTCAGCCAAGGCTGGAGACCAGCCGCTTGTCTTCTATCTGTGAGGTAGCGACGGCGACACGATGAGCCAGAGGTTCACGGTGACCGCCTTCTCCAGGAGCGACGGCGACCGGAATGTGTCAGACATCCAAGGCGAGGTGAACCAACTGTTCGAGGGAGATGAACCCACACCGAGCTCTTCAAACAAAGAGGTTTCTTTCAACACCGAGGTGGTGGTGATGGAAGGTAGGACGCACGCGTCGGTTGTGTTGTGCGGTATGCTACGTTGCTAAAGCCTGGATGCTTGGAGGTCAGCCGGGTGCCACCATAGTGTCTGTGAACAGATGTGTGTGACCTGAATTGTAAATGACTGCAGGGGTACCTGGCTATTAAGGGTCTATTTATCAGGCAACCGTTATTTCAGTAGGCTATCCAGCCACAGGTGCAGTGCGCTAAATGTCAACCCCATGAAATCTTCCAGTTTTCTAAGTTATAGACTAATTAAAATGACATTGAAATAAATTAAATAATAAAACGACTTTATTAGAATAGCACACAGCCAAACTATTGTCTTACATTTAAATGCCATAATTGAAACATGGCTTGTTGCACGTTTATGACGTTATGATCTTCTGTTCGGAGATGCCGAGTCTCTATGTTGAGTCACTCACAGCAGCACACTCTGCAAGAGTAGCGTGGTACGCTACGGTTCCTGTCCCTGAGTGTGCATTACACTCACCGAGCCTGTCTGGCGGCGGCAAAGGGGGATGGAAACACGAATAATTGCAATACAACACTCGTCATTGCCAACAACCTCCTGTCGGCAAGCTGGAAGTGAGCGTGAACCCTGATTTAAAGTGTCTGTTGGTTATCCATTTTGCTTTAGTTTCGCCCAGTGTATCTTGTTTTTTTCTAGTAGTTTATAGGTTGCGGTGGTTTTCATGGATCAATGTGGTTCCGCCCAGTTCAGTTTATATGAACCTTTCAGAACAGATCGTTGCCCTCTTACACTGTTCACTTCATTGTAAGGTTCGTTTCAGTCAAGGGCTTCGTCAGTGCCAGCACCTTCGGATTAAAATGTCATCTCAAATTCTATTGTCAATGTTGTTTAACAAATCTGCACTGCGGTCAGTCAGTGTTTGTGTGTAGGTTTGCGTGAGTGAGACACAATATACCCGTTCCCTCTACTCAACTATTCTTAGAATGTTTTTGGTGTCAGATCGGATAATGGTTTTAGTAATCTGCAAGTGTCTTAAAACCTGTAGAAAAAGTAGAAAAACAACAGGTGAACTGGTTTCAGAGAGTCCTGCTCCCGTTATTTGGCTTTCAAATACATTTTGCATTGTGGCACAGTAACGTCACTACTAAAACTGCCTAGGCATTTCCCCCAGTCACATATTCAGACGGTGGAGAAAGTCAGTATTCCTTGATGGAAATGAAGAAAGATGACTGCAAAACAAAGGATTCAAACAACAGTCATTGTTCTACCAACGGTGCTCAACCCTGCGAGTTAGCTATTTTTAGTAGGCGGCCACTGACGCGACATAGGTCTGGATTGTTAACTTGTAACACATGTGTTACACAGAGTTAACGGAACAACCCAGTGACTATTTTATATATTGTGTCTAAAAAGAAAAGGCTGGTTTTAAAGCGTCACAATTAAGCGTCCCAACTACCAACGCAGGTAAGGAATGTCGTCCTTGACGTCCTGGTTCCGTTGTGTCACGGGTGCAACCAAGGGCCAATATTTATACACCAACTTGAAGTAGACGAAAAAAGCCACAGTCTCCGTACTTCTCAGTACTGCTTTACACAGTTAAAAAACGATGCTGTGTGTTATAGTCATGCTGACCTAGCGATAGTAGGAACACATTTTGGTAATCTTTTTTCATGGAACGGAGGAGGCCTTTCACGGAGGGACTACCTTAGTTGCGAGGAGACGCGGGGGCATGCAAGCGCATGCAAGCCTTGTGGAGGAGGCTCTTGTCTCAGGATTCACGATAACACGGTTACCATGGCTACAGCACCTTCCATTCTCCGTATTACGTTACTAACGGTTTTGCAGTGGGGATGAAAAAAACAACATTTTGAGACTAATCAAATTGTGTTTGCTTTGCTGCATGAAAGAAAAGCTTTTGTTGATAAAATCAAAAAAAAAAAACATTACTGTTCTGGTAATCATTTTAATGACTCACAGTGTTTTTACCTTCCCTACAAGGAATGTCCAAGCACTGTAAAGTCTATACCTCTATACCTCCAGGTGCCGGTCCATTTCTCTGATTAATGTCAGAACGTAATTACACACAAATAAGTGAGAAACACTGACGTTCTTTCTGTTACCTTGAAAACCATTTAGCCAAGTCCTCTCAATGAGTTAATTTCTCCCAGGCAATGTACAAAACAAAAGGCTATAGTCTACCACAGTTACCAACAAACAACTACATGAGCACGTGAGTCCATGAAACCATAATTAATTAATCAAAGATTGGGTCAAGTATTGAACTATTTCACACAGTACCGGGCCTAGCTTTTTGGGGGCCCTAAGCAAAATTAGTGCTAGTGGTCCTGTGCTAGCCGACTGGGGCCCCCTAATACACATGCCGCAACGAGCTACATTGCTATTAGCTATCGGAGAACCGCTCGCCAGGATCAGGCGGTGTGAACTGAGTAACTTAGATAATTTTGTTCCTTTTAAAAAAACAATTTTACACAAATGATCACATTTTGGATATTGAATATTGAAATAGTTGAGGTTTGTTGTGGCTTTTACAAACAAGGGTACGGTCTTGCAGTTTTTGAGATATGGGTGAGGTGTTGGTTTTTCTGATATTACATGAGAGCTTTAAAGGTAAGGCTTTTTCTGACCCCTCAAAGAGAAGGACTGAGGCTATTGTCGTGCCAGTGTTTCTTTACTTGCTTTGTGTTTATGCCTTGAACATTCTTAAAACAACGACTTCCCAAAAGAGTTGTATAGAAATAATTAAGTAATATTACAAGGCACAACGACAGATTAAAATAACAAGGTACTTTGGAACGATTAGGTTGTACCTTAATCTGAAGTGGAAATTTGCTACGACGTGATATTGGGTTGACAGTAGCATCCATGCCATTTCACTTAGTTAACCCAAAGTTTTCAGTAGAGTTTTATGGCTTCCTCTGAGTAATGTGGACTTTAATTCTAGTGATTCTGGCTGCCAACACATACTGCCCACACAAAAGCACTGTTTTACAGTTTTATTATTGTTTACAGTTTTATTACCATCATGTTTAAAATAAACATGTCAATTTAATGTCTTTTTAGTTTTTTTTGTTTAAAGACAATTTGCTGGCATCATTTTAGATGCTTGGAATTCTTAGTATGCAAAACATAACATTGCAAGTTGTAATACATATGAAAGACAAATTATAGGAGCAGAACATAATTACTTGCCACAACTGTATGTGGTTTTCATTAGCACTCAGGAGCTTGAGTTGGCTAAAAAACTCAAGTGCAGTAAGATGCCTTTTGAGTTTTCTCCACTTTTTCACTTTTACAGGGCTGTTTTGCTATCGATCCGAAGCAAACACATGTTTTTGTGTGTGTGTGTCAGAGATTTGATGCTTTGCAGTTGGAGCCATTGTCCTTGACCTTGCAGAGTTGTGTATATTTCAATTTGATTGTATAGAGGTGTGTATCGCCTTGCAGTCAACCTTGGCTTTCCCCTTTTGGACATTTGTGGACAACTTATGGAGCTGTTTGTCATGATGCTGGTGTCTTTTTGACATCGTCTGGGAATGCAATCAGCTGCTTATGCTTTCTCCTCGGACGTTCCATTGTGCAGCCCAGAGACTTGAGTATAGTGGTCTCTGGATTCATGCACTATAGTATGTAAAGTCACTTTCTCACATTACGGCATTGAAAGATGTACACAAAAAACATATCCCAGCCCAACGTTGATATTTGAAAACATTTCTTAAATACAACTGGACTTGCATTGACGATGAGTGGTGAAGACTGTAATGGTAGGGGTTATGTAGCTGGATCGGCAGTAGGCTTTTGAAATAGTAGTAGTATGTTTGTGTAATAGGCTTTAGTAATAGGATTGTATGGTAACCTTGGCAGACATTTCCAGCAGTCTTGTGTAGTAGACTTGTGTAATAAGCGTGTGTAGAAAGATTGTGTAGCAGGCTTGTGTGTCAGGCTTGTGTTCCAGACTTTTGCTGTAGGACTGAAATAATATTATTTGTAGCTGTCGCGGATAATGTGCTATAACAGGTATTGTTGTGCATTCATATTTTAAATAACATATAGCAAATGTCTTTGTTGATTTCTCAGTGTCTTAGGCAGTAACGATACATGCTGTTCAAATAATTCTGCTGAATAATGAACATACTTAATAATTTGACATGTAATTATCATGTAGTCATATGATCAAGCAAACAAATCAGTGGAACCTTTCTTGAACTTTCTGATGTAATAATATACTAAATCAATTTAAATATGTACTTGCAAAATGCATTTCTGAATGACCGTCAGTTCAACTAAGCAAGCACTTGTCTGACTTTACCAAAAAACTTGTAGTTGCGCAATTACGGTTGACAAAAATTGTTATTAATCTAGACAAATGGAATATTGATTATTATTATTGATAATGAAGAAGTGATTATTTATTAATTCCAAGTGTACAAATTACCTGTTTAACATTAGACACTTTTTTGTATCATGTGACTGTGCTGCTACCAGACAACAAGCAAACATCTCAATCTTTCCACCGACATTTGCAAGGCGCTGATTTTAGATTTAAGGAATCCTCTAGTCAAAATGTTGTTAATGAGATTCCTTACCTTGTTTTGCTGCCTTATTCACAAGGCTATAATGAATACGCACGTACAATTGTCTCTCAAACAAACAATCAAATGTATTTGTAAAGCCATTTTTACATCAGCAGTTGTTGTCACAAAGCGCTTTCACAAAACCCCCAGCCTGAATGCCCAAGGAGCAAGCAAGAACAGCGTTGATGCGTAGCGGGCAGGAAAAAATCCCTACTCCTTAGTAGTCGCTGAGATTAATGACGTCATCAATTTGGTAAGGAAGACATCAATCCTTGTAGTTACTTCCTTTGTCCCTTTCTGCAGGAGTGGTGTCGTTGAAGGGCTGGAGAGGCTTCTGGGCTGTACGAGAGTCTGTGGTAGTAGCTTCTGATGTGTTTGATGGTGGTTGGACGATAGGATCACACCATAGAATATTAACCCTTGAATATCCGTCTGTGTATCCCAGATAAAATGGCGTGTTGAGGCCCGGAGTTCCAATGTCCTCAGGCTGTTGGTGTGTTTTTTTAGAATAAAGGCCTGACCCTGGTAAATGGTTAAGGCTATGCTTTGGGAAAGCTTACTTTTTTGTTGCTGTTGTTCATAGAGGAAATCAAATGGCTGTTTGGGGTCAATTTGCTCTGTTAAAATGTCTGATCACAGGAAGAGCCCTGCTAGACTGTCCTCGGGCCATGCGATCTCTTAAAGAACGCTTAAAGCAGTTTGAAGTAAACATTTTGGGGGGGTTTTGAAGGTGTAGATAACAAAATGGGTGACCGGAAAGGTGGACCCTTCCCTCTTTTGGCTGTGCTGGTCAATGTCCTGTAGACCGTACAATATTATTTAAGATGAGGTGTCTTTGAAGATTAAAGAGTGTCTCTCTAACACGTTCATCACATTATGGGTTTTTCTGTCTTTCTCTTGACACCATAAAACTCTCCTCTGTTGCGTCTCACAATCTCTTTTGCTAAAGGTCTTGATAATAAGTCCCTTGACAGTTCCAACGTGTGTGTGGGTTCTTGGATTTACGTCCCCCACAATTCTGTCCCTACAAAAATGTAAGATGGTATTTAAGGATAAATACTGTTTCTGACATAGGTGTTGGGCTTAGATTAAAACAAACAATTGGTGTCACTGTTTGAATTGGGGTAAGTTTAAGTTTAGTTGGGAAGATTTGGTATGAAGGACAAATTATTAAGGTTAAGTTTAGGGTTATATTAAGGGGATGAAGAAAATCAGAAATATTCTTTACTGGTTCCTATGTGGATAAAAAACAAAGACCCCCATAAGTCTTTGTACTGCTGTCTGATAATATCACTCAGTGTGTGTTTGCGTGTGTGAAGTGCCCTGGTAGTACTTTAGCCAGAAGACATGAGACTAGCATAGGAGTTGGCAGGAGAGTGAGAAGTAATGGATGCTGAGCAGCGATAACAACCCTGTGTTCCATGGCGTTAGGATCTAGTCTTTGTTTCTGAACAATGCCTTGACCACAGGGATTTTCCAGCAAAGAAGTTCTTGGGCCATACAGTGACAAAAGCAAACAAACAAAAACCCCACAAAATGTTTTGCATGGAGAAATGCAATTACTGTAAAAACCTTGAGAAATGAAGCCAGACATACAGTTTTTGTAGAGGTTATGAATGGGCTAATTTGGGATTTTGGCACGCTAGCTGTCCCTTTAGACGAAGAGCAGACGGAGGGCCCCGCTACGGACGCCCTTTGGACAAAACCAACTCGCAGTTGTTATTGTATTTTGGCTGCTTGAAGTTTCCAGTAAACATTTGAACAAATACATTGGGATTAACTGCAGGGGGAGAATGCTTCTTTCATAGGACTAAAACAATTTGGCACGCTGCCCTGGAACGCAGGCATCCCTCAGGGGCATGTGTTAAGTCCCTTCCTCTACCCAACAGCATGGCCATGCAAAACTCGAGCACAAACGTCACTGATGACGCAGTGTACAGAGAGAAGCTATGAGAAAGGCAGGCCAGGACAACAACAATTTGTTGAGAACAAAATGACGTAACAAAGGTCAATGTAAACCAAAATCATCTACAGATTAAGGGGCTGGATTCAAACCAAAAATCAACATATACAATGGAAATCACATGCTGTTTGAACAATGATATTCATCACGGCAACTCATAATGTGACTGGCACCAATAACCAGCTGGAAGTCATTTTGTAGGGCTCGGGCAGTGCGGCTCCTGTTCCTCCTCATTCAAAGGAGCAGATACCCGTCTTGCGTGCTGTGTTGATGCCCCTCTACAGACCTGTCCTGCTCTCCTCGTGTAACGGCCCGTCTTGTGGTATGTCGTGTATTCTTTTGAGACTGTACTGGGTGACACAGCTAAACCTTTTGTGACGGCACATATGGATGTGCCATTCTGAAGAGCTGGACTGCTTCTGCAACCTGACCGGGCTACTTGTACTGCCTCATGCTAACAATAGTGATAAGGACACTAGCAAAATGCAAAAATAGAGAAGAATCAGTCCGAGGCCACCACCTGCAAAACCATTCCTTTTTTATGGGTTGTCTTGCAGATCTACTGGTTTTCAGGGTGTGCTGTTTAGACGTACAAGCCTCTGTGTTGTGCTGTTATTGTCCAAATCAGGAGGGAGCCATTAGCCCACGGGTAGCGGCTGATCACGTGACTTGAACAATGAGCCGTTAAACTGTTTTGACTGTTTTGAGGCTCCGTTCAGGCCATTCCGTATCGCTATGCGTTTAATGTGTGTCAATGTTGTGTGTGACTTTTTGATTTGGAAAGAACACCCTTTCTGTCGGGTGTCTTGTACCAACATCCTTCTAACAGCCATGCACAGCTTTTTCCATCACTTGAAGAAGGCAGAGGTCTGAGGTTCTCCTCCCTCTCCTGTTTAACACCATCATAAAGACCTTAATGGGTTGATAACTACATCAGTGTTGGGGGCGGCTTTGGGGTGTACCGGGCCTTAAGGATTGTTGATGGAGTTTAATGCATTTGTTTGCAGTCAGAACGTTGCCTGAATAAGAATTGTATGCTAATCAGACTCAGTGCTCTAAATAATAAATGTGTCTCAAAAGAACGTTTATTCAGTCAATGCTGAGGAAGACTTAGCAGTGTGTTGGGTGGAGATTGCTTGTTTGTGGACTTCTGTCTGTTGTAGTATCGTTTTTCAGAACATTGTCTTGATAGGGATGGTATGATAATCTGAAGCCTAGTTGAATCCCATTTCTCCATCTCCACATTACTATCTACAAGATCTAGTTATGTTATGTCTTTGCAATGATGTATCATGGAGTGAAGGTCCAGAGGTCACCTTCATTCTGAAAGATTTAGTTTTAGGTTTATTCAAATTTGATAAAATTCTTTGAAAATGTATAGTTCCACATTCTTCATAAACACATATATTACAGATTACAAATGTAGAATAGAAAAACCTAGCCTTCAGGGAATTACATTTGAGGATAGGTAAATTAACACTAAGTAAAGAGAAAATTGAAGGAATTATTAAAGAGCTTTTGTTCGTTTTAAAAAAAATGTGTTGAGGCAGGTCTCTTGAAATGTGTGAATTTCAATTTCTTGAATTATTGGAATACTTGGTCAATATGGTCTGTGACCATTTCATTGGTGTTTATCAGCGTAATCACTACTGTGGTGACAAGTATTACAAAACCACAAATGTGAGCACCGAAGTTTGCTGAATGTTATGGAACTTATTCGGAACCAATTCCTTGGACTGAAATCCGTTTTTTATTTTTGTACCAAGACTTGATCCACAATTGAATCTAAAAAGAAGATTGTTTAAGAGGTTTTCTCTGAGATTTACCATTAAATGTAGCTTTTCTTCATTTCAGCGGAGCACAGGAGCTAAGAGGCGAGGGCAAATGTCTGAGGGAAATCAGACCAGGAATGAATGGAAACCAGCTCCTATAGACTTTGGCTTCAGGTATATTGAATTGGCGCTAGTGCACCTGGGGCCAATTCATTGCACTGCAGACCCTCCATATTGAATTCCTTATAAACCCCCATAGGTCTTCGTACTGCTGTCTGATTATATCATTCTGTGAACTCTGTATTATTCTAGCTGCAGAGACATTGATTGGTAATCTACAATGCTATTACATGCACTTGTGCCGGAAGCATTTGTCTTGTGTGTTTCTCCCCTTGTGGCCAAGGTGAACCATCCATTTTAAATCACATCGATACGGCATGTCCTATTGTCTTGATGCCTCAACCACATGTATATTTCATAACGGCTGGTTAGATGTAATCGAATGATCATTCCTCTGTGTGGTTTGGTAATTGAAGTGATTATGGCAATATTATTTATATGAATGCTTCCACCTCGGTTTTATGACCCCTTAATTCAGTTCATCGTAGTGCTTTATGCATAATTACAAGTGATTGATTCCGCCCACGTCATAGTCCTCTGTATCAGAATGTAGGTCCTATTAGAAGTCACATAGATCTATGCATTTTTTTCTTTTTGTTTTAAAAGCACTCCAGCATAAATGATCGTCATACATGACTTCTCTGCTTACATTGACGTACAAACTGTCAAACTCAGTCTCAGGGATGGTTGACTTGATACCTGCAATCTCCACAGAGTTAGGTAGAAAAGAGTTTCGTTTTTTCTGCACCTCACATTTGGAATAAATTCCAAGATCCCTTGAAATTGAATTAATTGAATTAATTTCAAAAGGATGATCAAGGCATATTTCTATAAACAATGTGTTTGTATGTTGTGAATTATGTATTTATGTTTTTAATTATTTTTGGTGTTTGGACCCCCATACATTCTACAAGGTTAATTATCGTGTTGATGCAGGACTCATCATCAAAAGAGACTGTGGGTCTCAGCATGACCTCCCCTCCTGAAAGAAAGGTTCCCCCTCCCAACAACCCAAGGAGGTAACTCCTTGGCAGTCATGGAAAACACTGAAATAAATGATCCATCGCTATTTTTGGTCTGTTATGGTGGCACTGTTGTGCTGAAAAAGTGTCACAGAAAGCTGTGTACTGTCACATATCTGCCAATTTCTGCCCCATCTAAACACCTCACATGACAGCGGCACTATTTATGGATTAGTTACATCAAATGCATATTACACTTCCAGACCAAAAATGTAGGTTTTTAAAAAGTTTGTTATAAGCAAACTGTCTTTGTTGTGTTCTGTCTAATGCTCCATACCTGTAAGCTCAGGTGTGTTGGTTAGGTGAACCACAACACCTGGGCTGGAATGTGACAAGCAGCGCAGAGGCTTGGTAGGAGGTGCTTTGCAGGATACATCTCATGATCTACGACTGTCAGGAAACGCCGCTTGGAAGTTGCTAAGTCAAGACAAAAACAGTCAAATGGATCCCTGACAAATTGGAAATGGAGACAGGCCACCATTAGGTTTTCTGAAGGTGTCTGTTTCCAACAGAGGATAATTCTCTTCGTTCCTTCACTCAACAGAGATCACAGGCTTTGGCATCATTCCGTCATAACACAGAGAAACTTTCAGGATAATGTCTGACTTGTAGGTCAGATGAGACGCTGAGATGATTTAGCGACCCCGACTCGGTGTGTTAACAGCAGGGGGCAGTTGTGCTCTTTCTCATTTGCTGTTCTGTGCTGCTACATCAAATCTAGGGAATCACAAAGTGTGTGTGTGTGTGTGTGTTAGGCAGCGAGAGAGAATGCATAAATGCGCATATACCGTGCATGCATGACGTTGAAGGGGATGTTTGATGTGCTTACAGCGTGGTCTCTGTTAATTAACGTCATCGTGGGACGGGTTACATGTGCGCGCGTGTGTGTGTGTGTGCGCGCGTGTGTGTGTGTGTGTTTGGCGGCAGCAGTGGATAATCTCAGCAGGACGGAGGAGGAGCATGGCGACGCCAGCCCGTTATGTAACAGTGTCTGTTCAGATAAAGGGTGGGGGGAATGATCATAACACAAAGTGACCAAACCTCCGTTCACGTGTTTGTCTGTGAGAAAGACTTTCCTGTCATCATCACTCTGACAAGCCACACACAGCGGGCAAACTGTGGGACACGTTAATAAGCATGCATTTAAAAAAAGTGGCTCTCTTTAGGTTGTTTATAACACATTGATTATGCTGAAATGAGATAAATACACATAATCTGCATCCTACATTTAGGCTTGTGCTAGCAATGTCACCTCTATCTATTTCTACTCTATCTATGTCTCCACTATCTATGTCTTCTCCATTTGTATTTTTTACCTAATACTGTGTTTCCTGTCATGATCCATAGCACCAAAGCATATTCCTGGTATGGGTAAACCTACTTGGTAATTAAGATGATTCTGATGATGTATCCTTGGATTATCTATATAACCTCTATGTTGGCTTGTACACTTATGTAACCTGTGAGTAAATTCAGTGAGGTGAACTGAGATTGAGTGTCGGAGATTAATCCATGTGAACTGAGATTCAGTGGGGATATTCATACAGGTGAACTGAGATTTGGTGTAGGAGATTCATCGAGGTGAACTGAGATTCAGTGAGGAGATTCATCGAGGTGAACTGAGATTTAGTGAGGAGATTCATCGAGGTGAACTGAGATTCGGTGAGGAGATTCATCGAGGTGAACTGGCTGACTGACTTGGCACTCCTTTTCCCTTCTGGTCTGAATAAGGAGTCTTGGCTCATGAGGAATCACTCGACAAACCCATGCCGCTTCACTCACAAGACCGGCCCCAAAGACAGTATTGTCTTTCAGTGCGGTGAAAAGACAACAGTTGCAAGGACGGTTGTTGTTCAAATCTTTCTGTTGCCGCGGCGAGGCGTCTACAGTGGAAACGAAGGACGACGGTAGCATGAATGGATTTGAATAATAACAAGAGACAACACAGCTTTAATCCATTATTTAGTCATTTGAATCACTGAAGAAGGCTGTTGTTGCTTTTCCACCCTTCCGTTCTTTGGCAGGGAAGATGGCTGCCTCTGTGCCGGACCCCGTTATCGGAGGTGGATCTGACTTTCCTCAACTCCCTCCTCCAGTGTGTCATGGCGTTGCACATTGTTTCATCATGCAGTATCTGATCTGCTGGGAGGGTACTCCAGTACACACTCACACACACACACCACTGCAACAAATTCCCCATATGTCTCGTACATTAAAGTAATTCAGCCGACCTACAATATTGACCGTTCTGGAGATAAAACTCAAGACACAGATGAAACCCCTGCTTCTCTGAGATGAGCTGCCTGCCCTGGCCTGAGACCATCAAATGACATTACGGCTCACAGACCAAGGTGAGCCACTGCATTTGCAGCCTTCTGGTGTGGCAGACGCCGGTCCTCTGCGGGCATAGGTGTGCCATCCTGGAGCTGGCGCAGAAGTGCTCGGCAGGGCTAAATTCGAAGCGAGATCAATCTATTGCCTGGCTGCGATCGACTGCGGGCGTTTCAATTCCGGCTTGTAAAGAGAGTAAACTCTAATTCAGATGGGAAATATTTTGTCATAAAAATGCACCGAAGACCATTTTAATTCTAATTTTTGGCGTGCTTCCTGAATTGACTGAAATTTGAATGAAATTAAAACCTACCTCCGCTTGGAGGGGCGTCATTAAAACGCGATTCCTGACGTGGCCACTGTGAACTCCATAATTCTCAGGGTGCCCTGCATCCATCCTCGCGGCAACACTGAGACAGACCTGCTGGGGTATTGTTACATTACCCCGTCCCTCGGGGACGCAGCTATCTCATCCCTCTCTCATTGGAGCAACAGTGGAAAACCAGATTGGAAGCAGGTGAGAGGAGGAAGGAAGGTGTTGCTATTTCTTCCCATGCCATGTAATTTTCATTAGTTCTGATGGCTGTGTCCCAGAGGCCCTCCTCCTTCCTCTCTCCTGCGCAGGGCTGTGGTGAGGAATTGGTGCACTACGTAGGCAATAAGGGGCCCTATTTGGTACCCACAATTAGACTACCGCATGCGGCCCTGACCTACCTGCCGCTGTTGTGGCTCATGGGCTTGGTGGGTTGGATGAAATCCGGTCCGACAACAAAATGGAGTCAAAATCTGAACCAGAGGGGTTCGGGAGTGTGTGTGTGTGTGCCGCATCTGTTCCGTTGGGAAGACTGGCTTGAAGGTGAAATGTCGATTGTTAGTTTGAAACGCTTCTCTCCTGTTCATACACACACACACACAGACACACACACACATCTTCACTGCGTTTGATTCAACATATCCTGTTAAACATTTTGCTGGGTGTTTGTCTGTTGTTTGCTGAGGGGTTAAACTAACTGATTTAGCCAGGCTTTTCAGTGAGCATTGCAATTAATTGCCATACAATTGGTTACGATTCAAAGTATTAAGACGCTTTGTTTAGTTCAGCTCCTCTTTTACATCAAAGCTCTCTCATTACCTTTTTATTGTGGAAGGTAAATGAAAGAAATCAGTTTAACTGCAATGTTCTGCAACAACAATATTCACACTGCAGGGGTTTGGGTGTGAGGTGATCTACCGGCATAAAGTCTGAGTAGAAGTGATCTGGAACACCTGCAGTTCCCCATTTTAGTCCGGGGAAGGTGCCAGGTTTTGGAGTAATGGCCTCTGTGTCCACGTGGGGCTGCGGTCTCCACAACCTCTCCCAGACCGGAGAAGGAGGCACAGGACCGGCCCTTCCTCATCAGCGCCAGTGTCACCACACCTGCCAAATGTCACGAGGGGATTGCTGCTGTTGTCATTCTTAGTTCTGGGTCTATTCATCCATTCCGCTTTGGACCATGAAAATGGGCCTCTCAATTTCCAGAAGCCCAGTTTGAAGCACATTTCACTAACCCGTTCTGCTTTTTATTACACCACCCTAACCACTGGGAAGTACTCGCCCAGGACCTACGCGATCGGAGAAGAACACCTTCAACCACGATTGTGTTTCCAGATGAGAGAATGGACGTAACATTGCCACACAATGTAGGGCCTCGTATTTCTCAAAAATATTTAGAGGGTGTCCGCGTTATGTTTGAGATAGCGAAGACTGTGGGAATTCACGATTCTCCCTTTTCAACAGCTTATCGCCTCGCCTGCAGTGCATGATGGGAGATAAAGACCTGGCGACGGTCCCTCCAATCACCGTCTCCATCAGGGTCTTCCGGCAGTGCATGATGGGAGATAAAGACCTGGCGACGGTCCCTCCTTCACCGTCTCCATCAGGGTCTTCACTGTCTCCATCAGGGTCTTCACTGTCTCCATCAGGGTCTTCACTGTCTCCATCTGGGTCTTCACTGTCTCCATCAGGGTCTTCACTGTCTCCATCAGGGTCTTCACTGTCTCCATCAGGGTCTTCACTGTCTCCATCAGGGTCTTCGCTGTCTCCATCAGGGTCTTCGCTGTCTCCATCAGGGTCTTCGCTGTCTCCATCAGGGTCTTCACTGTCTCCATCAGGGTCTTCCGGCAGTGCATGACAGACTTGGTGTCATTAATCCAGTTTCTGAAAGCAGGAACCCCAGGGTCCCAATAAATATTGGTTGGGGCGTATTCAACATTGCACACCGTAGCAAAGCATTATGAAAACGTTCTGTTGTATACGTTCAGTGAGGGTTGATTCTTCTTCTTCAGCTCGTGAACATGACACGGCACATTCTATGCCTTCTGATCCGTCCACAAACTTTACTTTGAAAAATTGACGCCTGACAAGGACTCTTTATTAACCCTTCCCCGGAGAATATACAGACTCAACGTCATAATTTATTTTCTTGGCTTGCCATTTGTTTCCGGCAGACAGCTGAATGTGTGTGCGTGTGATTTATCTTAATACTCTCCTAACACAACACAAATGCCAATCTTCGTCATGGTTTTCACCTCAAACAGCTTTTTCTGTCTCTAAATCCCAATTATTTTCCGACACAGCATATCAGTCTGTCGTGCAGCGTGTACACCATCTCTCATTGCTCAAACTGAACGGATGGGTGGAAGCAACAGTGAGAAGACAATGCTTTGGCCAGCTACTGTCTAGTTAATGTTGAATGAGGATTGATGGGTAAAAATGATGAGCGAGGTATCGTTTGTTGCTGGTAGGCGCAGGAGGTAAAAAAAAACACTGTAACACTCTGTAACACCTGAACACACTGTAACACACTGTAACACTCTGTAACACACTGTAACACACTGTAACACACTGTAACACTCAGTAACACACTGTAACACTCTCTGCACTCTTCCCACCAAATTCTTCCTTTCCCTCATTTTCTTGACTGTATCCCTCTCTCTTATACCCCACTCCTCCATCTCCCTCCTGTACTTTCTCCACGTTGTCCTCCTCCTGTATTCTCTCTCCTCCTGTACTCTCTCCTTTATTCTCCTGTACTCTGTCCTCCTTCCTCCTCCTTTACTCTCTCTCTGTCATCCTTCTCCTGTACTCTCTCCTCCATCCTCCTCCTGTACTCTCTCCTCCATCCTCCTCCTGTACTCTCTCCTCCATCCTCCTCCTGTACTCATGTACTCTCTCCCCATGATTTTGGTGCAATGCAGTGGCTTCAATACATAGGAGACAGAACAGCCTTGGCATTCCGGGTCTCTCTCTTTCTTGTGTCTCTCTCTCTTCTCCCCCCCCTCTCTCTTCATTCCTCCCCCTCTCTCTCTCTCTCTCTCTCTCTCTCTTTATTCCTCTCTCTGTTATCCAAAGAGGAGACCTGATGACAATGAGCCGAGCTGTAACCTCATGATTTACAAAAAGCACGAGATTGGAAAAAGGGAGGAAAAACTGGAATGCTTTGCCCTCATTCTGTTAGAAAGAGCTACTCATTTCCATTTGCATCACACAGTCTCATAGATTCCAGAGGCCCAGCGGTTCACCAGGCAACCACTTCCTCCAAAACGACTGGGATTCCTGCCGAAAGTGGGTGGCGTTCTGAAAGATGTCTTTGTTCTATATGCGACATCTTTTGCATCATCCGTTGTACTTCGGCAGAAGTGTCGGGAAGGAGGTGATTGACATTGTCTCATGCCATCAATCCTCTAGACACCACAGGCGACGGTTCCTGTCAGCCGCTGATGCACAGCCTGGATTTGGAATCACCTTTCTCGTTTTACACCACTGAATAGTCTACCAGGGAATAGCGTTGACAATAGTTGTGCAGCTACAAAATCAAATGTATTGCTTGTTTTTGTGTGCAGAGGCCGCACGGACTGTGTTGCATGTCATGTCTAGTGAAGGGTATTTGTCAGATTGTGAGCAATCAAAATGCTCAGTCTATTACAGTTCTTTACAGTCTCTGGGACACATTTCCCAATACTTAGGTCACTTTTTCAAAACTCTTAACACAGCTCTCCAAACCAACTGTCAGCTCGGCACAGCAGTTCATTTCACTTTCAAAATGCACTAAAACTACCAAATCACTTCATACATGTCTCAAATCAACTCATTCTTCCAGAACAATAGCAAAGGTCAACAGACAACAAACACACTTTGTCACCCACAAAACAATGACCTAAAAAACACTAACAACAGGTAGCATTATACAATGTTGTCTTGTGTAAAACAAGGACACATCTCTGTTTACAATTCACTGCAACATATGTTACTGGAATGAATCAGACATTTGCACTGAGTAATTCCAAAATACAATAATTTGTATACACACCATCCACTGATACAGATACAATAGTAATGCTAAACTACTCAGCAGTTGTCTCCTTTTGTAGTCCACAGAAACACCTGTGTAGATGTTCATCTACAATGAGAATCAGCGATGGTTGGTCCAATTGTCCAATTGTTTTTATAGCATTTACAGTTTTTTACAGTCGCTAGGACACATTTCCCAATACTTAGGTCACTTTTTCAAAACTCTTAACACAGTTCTCCAAACCAACT
>JACXGK010004294.1:0-39143 GCA_016801125.1 Novumbra hubbsi | reverse complement strand
TAAGACAGTGGTCTGAAATTCCAGGGTCATTTGGAAGAATTAATAGATCCACAACATCAATTTCTCGTGACAGAACTAAGTCTAAAGTATGATTGTGGCAATGCGTTGGACCTGAGACGTGTTGAACAAAACCCATTGAATCAATTACGGCTTCAAAGGCTTTTTGAAGAGGGTCATTGGACTTTTCCATATGAATGTTTAAATCACCAAAAATCTGAATATTATCTGGCATGACTACAAGATTAGACAAGAATTCAGGAAACTCACTAAGGAAGCCTGTGTAAGGCCCGGGGGCCTGTAAATGGTGGCTATGAATAGCGAAGTATCAGCCTGGTTCACTTTCATAAGTAAAACCTCAAAAGAACGAAAATCAGCTATATGTTTATGAGCACATTTATACTTCGAGTTATAAATATTTGCAACACCCCCCCCCCCTTTTCGGGATGCGTGGGGGATATGATCACTAGTGTAGCCAGGAGGGGAGGCCTCGTTTGAGGCAATAAATTCATTAGGCTTTAGCCAGGTTTCACACAGGCCAATGACATCTAGTTTGTGGTCAGTGATTAACTCATTTACTGCAATTGCAGTAGGAGTCCCATTTTCATTCACAACCAAGATGGAAGAAAGCTTAATCTTAATAAGTTTGCTAGTGTTTGCACTACTGTGTTTAACTTTTCCTAGTCTGGAACGAGTAACAGTCACAATAGGCAAAACTAGGCTAACTGTTCGGCTATGCTATCGACAGACTCCACTATGCTAGCAGGCTGTCTAACAGTCAATATTCCTGGACAAAAGAAGAGCACCACTCCAGTTAGGATGGAGTCTGTCACTCTTCAGCAGATCAGGCCTGACCCTATTTCTGGGAGAGTCCCAGTTATCTACAAACTCTACCTATAACTCTACCGCGAGTCTGCTGTAAAGCTTGTCACTACCCCTAGCTGGGAGGGGGCCAGAGACAATTACTCGATGCCGTCACATCTTTCTAGCTAGTTTACACGCTAATGCTATGTTCTGCTTCGTAACCTCTGACTGCTTCATCCTAACATCGTTGGTGCCAACATGAATAACAATATCTCTATACTTGTCGGTTTTAGACTTTGCTAGCCCCAACCCCAGATTTGCGGCTACGTCGGTCTTTAGTCAATGTTGATTCTTTCCTGTGACAAGGATGTTATCAAAGAAACATTGTACTCCAGGCAGGCCACTTAAAAACTGATCAATGGCCTTCTAGAATAAAGCAGGTGTTGAAGTTAAGGTGTGGTATCGGCCGTGTCCCCTGTAGGCAATGATGGTGGACTACTTTTGTGGCTCTAGTTGGCATACATTTGTAGGTGAGCTTGGTTGAGATCTATCGTGCTAAATTTCCTACCAGCACACCATCCAGCAAACAGCTTCTCAATAAAGGGGAGCGGGCATAGCCTTTGTGAATTTTGGCTGTGTTTGGCTAAATTAGTATTTTTACTTTAATCACGTTCATACTCCCCAGTTCACCCTTAAAACCAGATGCATTTCAATTAGGCAAAACAAATAAATGTGTTTCTTCAACTTTATTCACCTATGTCCAGTCCAAACATCTGCCCATCAATGCTAGGTAGACTTCTTCTACCCGATAGTATTGCCTTTTGTCCTTTTAGTTTTACCCAAGCCCTCTTTCTGTCTTGTCATGGGGGCAGTTTCACCAATATAGGTCTTTATTCTGATATTCATGTGTCAGAGAAACGTGTCTGGGTACTTCCTTGAATTGTTTATTTGAAATCTCTTTTGGTTTAACAAGCTCGCTCAATGTGCAATTTCTTTTCACAATGGTGACACATCAACTCCTGATTAGCCCAGCATTCAGATGGGCTAATGCGTTTCCCACATCAGTAACTACCCTCACTCCATCTTTGTCCTGCACTACTGCTACATTATGTAGGTCTTGGTTCCATTGGCTGCTACAAAAAAAACAATCATTCTGTGCAAGCACTCCATGGGTCTACTGTTCCATCAAACTGCCCAAATGCTCCAGTTAGATGAATTTTTTTACCAATCTGCTTTTATTTTTACTAGCAATTCTCTACTAGTTTCACTATCCCCAACTGTTTCCAGTTTCCTCCAAAACAATCACTTTATTTGCACACCCTGTTTCTCCTTGATCGTTTTGTTGTCTTGCACCTTTCGCGACTATTCTCCCTCAACATGGACATCCTGCACTCCACTGTCAGGTTCACATACAATTCAACTTCAGTCATCACTCGTCAACGGCATATTTGTTATGTCTTAGCTCTTACAATCAACTAGACCCACTCAGCAATGACAACCGACGCGGATGCCTTTAAGATAGTTGAATAATTGGATCACTGCAGGATAATGTTTTGGGGTGATATGCCATGTTGGGTTATAGCCAAAAGCAGTTTTGCTGTCCCGGCCCCGGACTGATCCGTGCCGCTTTTTTCGTGTTCCCACCTGCCTAGCGCCTGTTCCGGGATCCAGTATTCCACTCCACATATTCTCTCCCGCCTGCCCATTATGCCCACACCTGACATCCGTTCTCTCATCAGCACCACACTTTTTCAACCTGAGCTTCTTGGTTGAGATTAGGCTCATTACTAGCTGAAGGTACGGTTTATCTTTCTCCTGCGCTTTTGATGGTTTTCCCCACAACTTTTCCTCGTGTTTGTTTTTCCGTGTCCTCCTGTCGAGCCCAGTTCCCTCGTTTTGCACCTCGTCCGTCACCTACCCATTCCGTCTGCCTATTTCTGTATGTGGGTTTCCCTGCGCCACAGCACCGATTATGGAGGTCTAAACGCCATCACCACCCGCAGCATATACCCACTGCCAGCATATACCCACTGCCACTGCAACATATACCCACTGCCGGCATATACCCACTGCCACTGCCAACATATACCCACTGCCACTCCTCAGTTCTGCCATCATTCCCCATCATGGAGCAGCGGGAAGATGGGCAACTTGGGTCATTTATTTGCTCTGGGTAACAGTGTCATACTGTATTAAGGCAAGGCCTGCTCCAGACAGAGACATGACCGGGTTCTGAGAGATACTCAATTTTATTAAAACGTTTTGTACCGCTACTCTGTCTTGGCACAACTTTGTCTATTAATTCTTCTGGAAGTTCATTGGTGTTCATTGTTGAGCTTCTGAATTTATTCTAAAATAATGTAGCGGTGGAGGCCAATTATATTCTTGTTATTTTTAAGGTGACTAGTACCATGTAGGAGAGGGAACAGCTGGCTCTGTTATACTTTTTGTTCCATCCCCAGTGACTCACAAAAACATGTGCACAGGCAATAAGCAACCAAGAGCAGCCCACCGCATTGAGAAGAGTGAGAAAGGACAAAGATCCAATAGTATGTGCCTGGGAGGCACTGCTACATCTTAGGCTTATGTCTAAGAAAGTTTTCTTAGAATAATAATAAAGCAAACCCATCCACTTTTTTGACTTCTTCAATCAAATACAAAATATTGCCATGTACAACCTTTACTGGTTACTTATTAGAAGGCAGCAAGCAGGCAACAGTTAGCATAGTGGTTATCACATCTGACTACTAACCAAAGGATTGCTAGATCAAGCTGGGAGGTGGAAAAAGATGCATTTAGCTTAAATATGTAAGAAAATACAGACTAGTCTCAGGGAGCATATGCACGTACTTTAACGGATATCTTTTATAGCCAAAGTCATAAGACATATATAACATTGTGTGAAGTAATGTTAGAGCAAAGACCAGCCATTAGAGCCAGTGGTGAGATTGTGATGATACAGTAAAACAATAGTGTTCACATTATCATAACTAAATAATTCTTTTAAAAAGAGATCTGATATATTGATAATGGACAAGAAATTATCAAAACAATATCTGGTTGGACAGAGAAAAATAGTCTTCCACCAAAGTACCTGAGAAGAAATAATAATAATAACATTCTTCATAAATTCTACAAACATTTGGTAAGCACCTTTAACATATTTTCAACATTTAAAAACATTTTAATTATAAACAATGCACTTATTGATCTGGCACCTAGCCCACCAATAAGGTACTTCCATGTGGAGGAAAATCTTCTCATTTGTTTTATACTAAAATACTGGCTTATCAACTTTGATAAAATTCATAGTTCGAGCAGTTATGTTTTGTTAATCTCACACAGAAAATCCTTTGTGCAATATTAATAGCTGATGGGGATACATGTGAAAGTAAAAACACTGAGTAGGACAAAGTTAAAACTTGCACTTGAGTGGCAAGTAATTACTTACTGTAGTTGGCTCAGGTCATAATATGCAAACAGGGATATTTCACCAACCCTAAAGTCTGTACACAAGCTGACAGCTGGGATTACATAAAAGATGGTTAATTAAAACACAGTCTAAGCTTTCATTGACCAAAATGTACTCAACTAAAATAAAATAACCAATAGATTGAGTGAATGGGTAAATGACTAACTTGCATTTCATGAGCTGACCAAACAAAATGGCATATATAAAACAATTGTTGGACATAGTTTCTGCAGTATTTTTAACAGTTTAAAGACAAATGAGTAATTTCAAGTGTCTATACCTGGCTCTGCTACACCCACCGAATCAAGAAAGGTCACTGAAAGCTTTTTTAACACACTATAGTCTAAATGTATGTCTCCATCAAATTTGATGAATAGTGCTTTCATACAACCTACTGCAAAATCCACGTACTTGTCTGTCTTCAATGCATCTCCATCTTCTGACAGTAATATTGTAAAAAAAAACAGTGGTGTAAAAGGCAAGATAACTAAAGATATCTCTACAGTGGTAATTTTGGCAAAATACTAACCGAAGAAAGAGTACAGCATTTACATCTGTTTTGAGATGCTTACTGTTATCAGATGGAAAGGCAACAGCATAAGAACTACTGTATTGCAGCTTAGGTTGGTCTTAGGGGCTAGTGTTAGTTCACATTTTAAAACATACAAAGGACTTCGTCACAGTTTGCCTTCATGATCCAGCATTGCCTGGTTGCCAGGGGGCCGGAAACAGAGGAGTTTATGGGTGCAAAAGCCAAAGGATTCCCAGGCTGAAGTGCAGTCCTAATCCTAATCTTAAACTTCAGAGAATTCCTGTTCACAGTGATTCTGAGCAGGGACTATAAGAAATCTTTGAATTTAGGGCCCCATTTTAAAAAAGTGTCTTGAAATTGCAGTGCTGAGCTTGGTACAGGTAAGTGTCCATATTCATATATACTTCATCATTTAAAATGCTAAACTGATCCTTTATGAATACTCAAACTCTCAGACCAATTGTGAATATGCCAAAACCTTCTACTATGAACAAGGTGTTTGGCTTCTTATAGCCAACAAACAGACATGAACATAACTGTCTCAAATCTCTTTCAGATTATCTGAAATTCGCATTGCACTGTGAACCTCAATAGAACAGCACTATCAAGTTTTGTTTTAGTGTCACAACATCCAATATAGCAAAAAACACAAAATCTCGACAGAAAGTCACATCAACACTGTACAAAGTAAAAAGTGTTCATCTTGTAGAGATGGGTCAGTCAGCTTCACACTGCAGAGAATACATTGGCTGAAGAAGAGGCACTGAGGGAAGTTCAAGTTCTCAGTTTGGTCGCTTCCAGATTGTCACTTCATCCTTGACATACCGCTCTGCACTATAATTCGCCATCTGGTGAGAAAGCAAGAGATAACAAAGGTAAGAGAGTATTAGCGTAAGACAAAGTGACGGACAGGCAAGTACTGCCAATGGCGACCTGTCAATTCTGGCGTTCTCTGGTGGATGCCAATCAAGCTGCACGGGCTGGGATGCGAGCACAAACCCCGTTAGAGGATGTCCGGCCCTCACGGAGTCCGTTTTTGACAGTTTGGTCTGTTAATGAGACTGTTCTGGGTGACACTGCAAACCTTCTGGCAACAATACATCCTGGAGGAGCTGGTCTACCTGTGCAACCTGAATGTGCTGCAGGTCTCATGCTACCAGTAGTGACTAGGCCACTAGCAAAATGCTAATCTAGAGAAGAATTAGTCAAGAAGGATCAGGAGAGAGCGATTGTCTGTGGCCACAACCAGCAAAATCGATCCATTTCTGGGGATTGTCTTGCTGTTGCTTCTCCGGTGACCCTGGAGTTGTCCCTTTCATTTGCACCAAGAAAAGGTGACAAACCTAACTGGACAGATCGATATCCCTGAAGTTTATTTGACTTGGTGCTAAAATGTGATGACTACATGTTCCTTTATTCTTTTTGAGCAGTGTATATGGTATTTACAAATGTTTTACTATTTAGTTTCACTAAGTTGCCTATTTCGAGGTAGGTACATAATAATTACAAATGAATGACATGTATTCGTACATAACATTTGATTGATGAAAACACTGTGGCCAGGCAATAAGCATGGGGAATAAGCTTGTAGTGTGTTAAAAGATACGTAACGTCTTTTCTTGATTACCAACCATTTAAACATCCCATTTTAGGCAGCATGTGTAATACGTTTTATATACCTGCACAATCTGCAGTTAGATGTTCTCTGGAGGGCAGGCTGTGTTTAAGGCTCAGCATCTGGTTGTAGGAGTGACAGCTACTTTCCTATCTAGCATTCGGAGTGACAGCCCTGTTATAATTAGCTACACCATTTTTTAGGGACCCATTTTAGTTCGACATCACCCATTTCCTAATATTTGCTGATCCAATAATTAATGGTTGTTTTGTCTTTGTTACTCTTGAAGTTACCATTGCTTGCCCTAATGACTCAGCCTTGTGATTACATTGAGGCAAGTGGTGCAACAGAGCCACTTGCAAAATTGTAATTCCAAAATGTTTTGTTTACATGTGTACATTGTGTAATTACACAAAAAGAAAAATCCTTTGTAATTAAAACATCATACAGGATCTTTTGTAATTTCCTCGTCTTTTGTGTAATAACCTATAACATTATGCTAATGCAATTCATGTCATTCCTTTGGTACTACATTGTAGTGAATACAGTTGGTAATACATATTTACATGGTAATGAGTGGCAAGTTAAGGGAAAGTATTAACCTGAATTATTTTTTGTTTGTGTTGTCATACTGTTAATATTACTGATGCCGAGTAATGATACTGGTGAGAGTTAAAATACATTGGGATCAAACAACACTGAAAGACTTCATCTACTGGCTTTTTTGAAAAAGTCAAACTTTTTGATCTTTGACCAGAATAACATACCTGCATGTCTATTTTGGAAAGTATTTATCAGACACATTGAAGTAGACTAGGGTTTCTACTTTTCTTGATGTTGTACATCTGGACTTTTTACACAGTGCAAATGAAACAAAAATGAACAATGTGTTCTAATGCAGTAAGAAATATAAGGCCCTTCCCAAGGATAACTATCCAGTAGCTACATACGTGTATTTTGTATAAGTCAATTGATGTGAGGGGTGTGGTAGTATGAGGGGAAGTGTGTGGGAATTATTTCTAGGGTCTACACTTTCATTTTATTTGTTTCAGGCTGAAATCATGCTAAAATGATCTACAGTAGCATATTATGTTGCATGATAGAAGGCATAGCTTAATGTTTTTATTATTTTACACATGCTCTGACAATATTTTACAACGATACAATAGAAATTGATAAATAGGCAGCCTACTCAATAGCTATCAGTAATACAACGTTAAAAGACAGCACTTCAATACAACTTGGAAAATGGGAATGGAAATCCCCAGACGGGGGAGACTGATTTGCCAGAGTTTCCAGAGCACTTGTAATGGGTAGGCAATGGTCATGTCTAAAATATTTACTTGATGAACATCCTAATCTGTCCTGTTCTTCCCCTTTTACTTGCTGTTATGTATACACATTGAAGTAGATTAATAGATGACAGATGTTCAAAGAAAAACAAATACCACGATAACAAGAAGTGAGTCAATCCAGTGTTTTGTTCCCTGATGATGTGGCATGTTGTTGAGAAATAGGTATTCTGCTTGTACGATCAGTTAGATGTGGTTCCTACATGTATTCAGGGTACAGCTTTGCTTAATTCAATCTATTATGAGTCTTGTTTAATTGTGTGTTTGAAATAAAAAAAACAATATAAAGAACTGTTAGTTATTTCTCCATTTGTTAAACAAAGCCTTTTTGGCATTAGACTTGATTTGAAACTCTGTATTGTAGTTTGTCAGAAACCGTCTGACTCACTTAAAGAAACGTTCCCAGTGAAATTACACAGGTAACCACAGATGGTAACATGACATACAAAACAAGAAAGTTGGGTGTCCCCTTACCTTCTGATTGTCTAGAGCATCAGGAGCAGAAGCCGTCATTGTCATGCGAGACAGTGTGTAATGGAATAAGGCTTTCACACTGTTCACTGTCTTCTGGCAATCTGAGGGAAAAGGAAAATCATTATTACACTCTTATTTTTATTGTTGTTTGATCTTAATCTTCACCTGAACAGGATGAAGCGCATATTGGGGGAGAAGGAATGGGCTGTTGGCAGCATGACATCTATGGCAGACCAATCAACAATGCAACAAGTAGGATAACATCCCTGTGCAATAAACCAGCCTCTTAGCGCATGTGTATGAACAGCAGCAGTTTTAGCTAAAGGTGACATAGGCAGACACCCAGGGCGGCGTGAAAGGTAGTATTCAGCAGGTGACACAAAAATAACATTGATGATTTATTGCCCATTTCCAACATCTGTTCCAGATTAAAGTGGGCAGGGTTTCATGACTGTGCCAAGGGGGGTGTACATATGCTTGAAAAGATTAGTCACAGGACATTGTTTTTATGGCTGTTTGCACGTGCAGGTTTTTATACACACGTTATAAAGAAATTAAGAATGAGAGATGTTTTTTTATGATAGGCGTTTGTCGGGCAGTTTTTTCCCCTAAATAATACAAAGAACGATTATTACGAAGAACATAGGTTACAGTATTTTTCTTTGTTTATTAGGCCTTTAACGTATCAACCAGTCCTGAAATGTGGTTGAAAGGCCTCAGCGGGAATTTAATCTTCGTCCTAACAGAGGGCTACAAATTCTGCAATGAAGAGACAATTAAAAGGGGTTTTGATCAAAACGTCCTGTGCAGGTAGCCACATCGACCAAACCAACAACAACATAACAAGGTAACGTTCCCAAAAACAGATTGTCCTGACTGGAAATTGTAGATCCTCTGGGAATGCGGAATGTTTTCATGGTTATTCTTTGAAGAGGGTAAAGTGCATTATCCTTCATTAAGGCCTGAGAATTGCCTAAACAGACAGCAGGTGACACAGAAACCTTTTTTTACAAACTGCAGCACTTGTAAATTTTCATCTAAAATCTCCATATGCCACAGCTATCAGACAAAAATCATCTTTAGCTCTGAGAACTTCTTAAATGAATAGTATTTAGAAGCAAACGCTCTTGTAAAAATCTGTTATAATGTACGGCTCCCAAAAGTACAACAGTTTACGAATTTTTAATATAGCCAGCACAATCGCGCAATCCTTTATTTGCTAGGGTTGTGGGGTCGTTAGCACGTGACGCAAATGATATCCCGCCACCGCGTGGGACTGTGGGCCACTTAACCATGTCAGACACACTATTGGTGATGTTAATCAGGGGTCCTGCATATCATTTGCCGAAACACCAGGTCATCAGCCCCAACCTCCTGAGCTCACCTGGAGAGGTTTGAACTACTGAACAAGGTAGAACTCAACTAAATGCATGATATTGTGGACATTTATCGGTAGTATTTGGATATCCCCTGTCCCCCATCAAGGGCTAAGTAGTACGACATGCTTTATTGTACTGTATGGGTTATGGATCATTGTAGAAACTGGCGGCAACGCTCTGTCCATGTGGTAATCTGGCATTAAGAGGGACGGTTTCTGTCATCTGTGTTCCTTTTGTTGCCAAGGTAAAGTAATGCTAATGACTATTTGGGGAAGTGATTTAGGCATGTCTGATTTTGGAATAAGTAGCCATATCTCCAAAATGTTTTGGAGTTTGTCATCATTAAAGAGACCTCCCAACATGCAATTTGTAATAATTTTAGGAGTTTGTGGATTACTGGATTGGAATAAATTGGATTACTTCAATGTAGATTACTACGGCATTACTCGTTCATTCTCAATTTCATAGAGCTTCTGATTATTACACGCATTTAGAAGTCTAAGCGACCAGATTTGGTATCCCTGAGTTTTTGGTCACTGATAAGTCTGGGCCCCAAAGACACATGCTACTGTGGGCGTCCCTGAGTTCTGGTTCTCTGGGTAGACCCAGAAACACATGCCATCGTTATCCTCCATTAGTTGATAATGCTGGGGGGGGATGGGTAATGTATTGATGCGAGTGCCAACTTAACACAAACAAATAAGTAAAACTGGGCACCTGATGGCTTAGACGTTAAGAAAAGTGGGAAAGAAGAGAAGAAATGCACAAAAGATAAAGGTATGTCCTCTTGAGGAGTATAATATTATTTATGTAATGAAATAGACCAGTATAACACTAATGTTTGTTAGCGTATATGGCTTTGCTATTTCACATAGGGTAACAATCCAGTTCTCTCCAACTATCTTATATGGCATTACTGATTTGGTTAACTTTAAAAAAAAGTTTTTCTGTGATTGTTTTGACTGGGTCCTGAGCTCAGTAAGGGGAATTTCCAATGCTGTAAGCTAATTTAGAAGACATCTATCTAAATGCGGATATTTTGTGCTATATTGTTTGTCTTATGTTTTGAATTAGCCAAAGAGGTAGTATGGTTAATTAGGTCCTATTCTGAAAGTTTCATACATTGTGAAACATTGTGACATGTTTATGTAATTGTGTAACAAATGTATTTAGGTTGTCAGACACATATACTGTATTACAATGCAAATTCAGGAGCAGTTTTAATCACCCTCTGGATGAGGAAACATCTAGACTTTGTGAAATCAAGTTTTATTTGTGTATGGTTTGTTAACAATGTGGGAGGCAAGAGGAAGGCCGTGGGAGGCAGGCTAAAACCGCTACGTTGTGCGAAGCAAGCGGTTATCCTAGTACCTTTGAAGTCGATGTTTTGAGCGACAAAAGAAGGCGAACACTCTTCGTATCCCCACCATGGCTGGGTCCCAGTTGTTGTAGTGGCATAACAGAGCCGCGATGAAGAATGACAGGAAGACAGGAACTGCCCCGGCAAAAAACAGCCAAGAGAAACGGACCTAGGGGTGAAAACGTCACAGGAAAGGATGTGCTTACATGAAACTTGTGGTGTGGACATTGAATGCTTGAGTGGGATTCTTCTTTTCCTGTTCTAATTGGGCTTTTAGTAGCCTGCCGCCTTACTGTAGGTCCGAAGGAATCTGATACATGCAAAGCACTTTTAAGAATCATTCACAACTCTCTGAGAAGGAATCTGATACATGCAAAGCCCTTTTAAGAATCATTCACAACTCTCTGAGAAGGAATCTGATACATGCAAAGCACTTTTAAGAATCATTCACAACTATCTGAGAAGGACTGGTTCTTAGAAGAGTGAATTGTACTTGAACTTCCCCGTTAAAGCTAGTAGGTAGAGGAACTGCTAGGTTCCCAACAGGCTGATCATGAGCTACTGATTTATGAGAAGCTTGCAAAACAATTCTGGAGATAAATGTTGTTTTCACAGGTCCACTACAAACTGTCATGAATAAATCTGGCAAGTATCAACAACCCCAGGCTCCCAGACACTATTTAATAAGCATTTACAGAAATTCCCACTTTGCCAGTTGTCATATAATTGAGTTAAAAAACCTAACAAAACTTAGCAATTCATTTCCAGTATGTCAAAGTTTCCATAAAAACGTTCTTTAAACAACATAGTGGAAACAGGCCAAGGATTCATCCACGACCAGCACATTTTAACATTTTTAAAAAGGCCTGATACACTATTGAAGAGAGTTACACACAAGACAATTGGATGGTTTACTTCTAGACTATTTTGTGTTTTCCAATGTGATTTAATCATTGCCATTCTCAACATTCAATGTAGTCGTTTCCTCTAAATAAATTGTTTATTATACATTATTTTAGCACATATGTCAACAGAAGACATTAGATGTACTGTACACTAAGGACTTAGAGCGACATTGCAGGGGATAATAGAAGAATGAGGAATATCCCTCATTGAAATGCTTCATTGTTAACAACAACCAATACTTTGAATGTGTTCTGCAGTTCTAATTTTTGAAAGTCTGTAGACCCCTGGTGTACTGTATTTATGAAACTGCTTTACAGTTGCCTCATGGAGTTTTGTCACAACAAGCCATTTTTAAAGTTCAAATGATGCAGTATCCCATGCGGCCTGCTCTGTGAATAGCCTCTTTGGAATTATTGCCAAAAGGCTGACAGCCCTCTCATCACCTCGCCAGAAGACACCCGGACACAAAATGTCATTACCCTAAGTGGCAAGTGACAAAGCATCCATCACAACCAATGCCACTCTTCTCAACCGATAAACCATTCTGACACATGGCCTCGGCCAGAGCATCCTTCTAAAGGGCGCGATGGCAACACAAGCTTCCGACGATAATGGCGGACTGGCTTACCTTCTGCATGCACATGTCTGCTATGATGGACAGTGGGATGGTGAGGCTGAGGGCCAAAGTGCCTATTAGGGACGAGGTGAGAAAGCAGCCCCTACGGAGAGAATAGACAACATGATACGCAACCTGGAAAATGAGGCCGCAATTAAATAAAAGGCCACTACGTTGCCCTCACACTAGAAATAGAAGGGTTATCGCTAACCCACGTGCGACGCAGGGCTGTACATTAACTCGAGATCCGCCCGGATACCCATAGTTTCCCGCGCGAACCTCCCACTTGGCATGGATGCAGGTTTTAAATGAATGTTACGTGGCCAATCAATTCATCCATCAACTGAGACGCACCAGAGCCAGAGGAACTCTGAGAGCACGGTGCCAATGAGGCCGTTGATGAGGATGTAGGTCCACACCAGCTTGCTGGGCAACTCAAAGGCCTCAAAGCCTGTGTAGTGGAGCACAAGGAACCCTGGCCACAAAAGGAGCAGGTTGAACAAGCCCACGAAGCCTAAGGGACACAGAGAAGAGAAGAGGACTGTAGGTTCCCCACATCTGGTGCCACTAACAGCTGTACATTATTCCTATTGCCAACGCTGTGTGTTGTGTATTAATAATGAATGCATAGGATCGGGAATCTGTACATTGCGTTTTCAGGCAAGAAGAGCGGCCATTCCGTGCTCTGCTAAAACGTTACTATGACGTGTTTTTACCGAAGAACATGGGGATGTCCAGCTTGTCCTCTCGGTCCACCTTCCTTTTGATCATGACAATGTAGACGGCATACAACGCAGCGCCGGCCAACGACCACAGAGACCCTGAACAGAATGACACTTCATCTTCATATCTTCAAAAAGGTCCCTGTATCACAAGTCACAACCCTCACAGACGCAAAACATAATCTGTGTGCCGAGTCTGGCACTTCTACTGTTTATTATGCAACGCATTAATCGTGCGTTGTGTGTTCTATGGCACCTTTTGATGGACACAAACATGCTTTAAAAGTAGCATTGCGAGTGCGGTACGAGACAAATACAGAACGTGGGGTTAGGGTGCAGAGGTATTAAGAGACAGGACACACTTCAAATGAAAAACATCCTCCCTCAGTCCTTTTTAGTTATCTGGAGCTCTACTGTCGCCGTGGTTACCTATAGTGCCTTTCCCGTCCGGGCTGTCCATGCTAGAGAAACTGACCAGAGCCACTCCTCCAATGCTACATGGAAAGAGACCAGAAAAACTGTCTAACTACAGAGTAACATCTAGGAGATGGACGCACGGAAAACGCAGTACCGGATGGCTCAGTCTGCACTGTGTTCCTGAACACATGAAAACTGTTGAAATTAAATAAAGGAATAACTTTGAAGAGAGATCCGTCAATATTGTAACAATTCACAAACAAAAAAAAAACATCTCCCCTATTTCAGCAAAATGCTGTGTATTCCACTGGCCAAATACTGCAAAACACTTCTTTAAAATGCAAAAGAGAACAAACTGGGAAGAGACCAACCCATCTTATTTGTGATTTATTTGAATGCGATTGTGTGCAAAGTGCAGACTGAACCAAGCAGTCCCGTACTGTGTTTTGGTGCAAATACAATTAGCGTTATAGCACTAGTGACAACCCAGAGGAATTTGTCTGACACCGAGGCTTACCTTAGAGCCACAGCTAAAAGCTTGGACAAAGTAAAGCGGTCGCTGCTGTTACTGGGAAATATGGACGCCAAGATGAGGGTAAAGAGTCCTGGCAAGGAGGACGACAAATATCAACAAGGACATAAAAAAAAAACAGGTTCAGTGCTCAAACCCAGCTTCGGATTATATAACAACGCAAACACAAAACAATGCTGTGGAGGTAACAATCGTCCATTCTCAGATCACATATGCAAAACTGTCAAGGTGATGTCACATTTTAGCCAACGGACTCACCAGAAGTGGAGGACAGAATGTTCACTATGGCAACCTGTGTGTCAGACAGAGCTTCTTGATAGGACAGGTTGGCCAGAAACCACTGGGGTATAGAGGGGAAAAAGGGGCTTTATCCCACACGCAGTTCTGAGCTCTCTGCTAGCATAGGACATCTGATAGTCATTTGTCATGGTAATGTATTGATTTGCCATCAATTAAGCAGTCAATAGACAAGACACTTCAGTAAACAAAGCAGCAAAATCCAGCAGTCATTCTAACAATCAAACTGACAGTTGATAAAAGGAGCACTCCAAGTCACATATTCATCCGTCTAAAGTCTCAAACTAATTATAGGGTTAGAAAACAAAATAAGTGACATCTGGTTGAGCCTATTAAAACGAAGAGAGGAATGCATACCCCTCACCAAACAACCTGCTGCAGAACTGAACCGCATTTTGATCCGAGTTATGACTTGATCGAGCAACCTCTGAGATAAGGTGAGGTCACTTGTAGACAAGGTGAGGCCACACTTAAAACAGTGTTTTTAGAGGAGCTTGGCAATTTTAATGGGGTAATCATTAGACCAGAGGGCACCATTAACAATACTGTGACAAGTTAAACTGTTCAGAATAAGGTCACAGACATAAAACCCCCAGACTTCTCCCAATACGGATGATCCTGCTAGAATAGCAATCGTCTGACGAGTCTACAGGCGCTAATAAAGCACGTTCGAAACAACAACAAACAAGGTTCTTTGAACTGGATTCCGATGGACTTACCACAAAGCAGAAGAAGAAGCTGATCTTGGCCACGTCGGTGACCGTGAGCTTTCCGACCGTTCGGAGCATGGACTCGTGGTCCTTGGCGGCTGGGTAAGACATGCGGGACAGCTTGGCCTCCAGGGCCTGAGTGGATGGGAGCTGCCGCACCTCCATGATGTTGCTGAAGCGTACCCGCTGCTTCTTGGAGGCTGAGGAGTGGCATCAAGGGAGAGAATCGGACAGGCAAATCGCCGTTTTAGGCCTTTGTCTCCGTATGAAAAGCCAACAGGCGAACTGGTAGACAGCATGACCATTAGCATGACCTAAGACAATTACAATTTCAGCTAATGCCTTTTTAATTGCAGTCATGTCGGTGTTTAAGAAGCCAAAACAAATGATTTGTTGAGCATTTAGCGCAAGAGCTTTACAAAGGGCCTTCAGCTACACAGTGTTATGGCTTTAGGCACAATAGACTGGGAATGAATTGAGCGGCTTTGAATGGACAGCACAATCATTAACTTCCACAAATGTGACCTATTGCTTGCAAGTGTTCGACCCTTGAAGCAAAAATGATCATACTCTATAAGACCACTATAATCATCTAATCAGCCCAGAAAGAAATGCATCATCTCAGATGAAACTAAGCCCTCCGGTTACCGAGACGTCACATGGTTTATCTCCTCAGCCTCATGGGTCAAACCTGGCAATGTCCATCACAGCTCAACAGCCTCCTCTGTTGGCCAAATCCCCAGAAACTCTCCAGTCAGAAATTACATAATGCAGACCCGCAAAGGGTACTTTAGAACGCAGTAAAGAAGAATGTGGTCAGTACAACAAAACTATTTACTTAGTTTGGTTGGAAGTCTAGCTCTAAAAAGAGCCTTGGTGGTTCCGAACTTCTTTCATTTTACAACAATGTTTAACAATGTTAAAACCCACAAAGATGGAGCCCACATCATTGGATTTTCATGGCTTGTCTTCTGTCTGACATGCACTGTGTAGTGCGGGACCATATATACTAGGGGTGGGCAAACTACGGCCCACGGGCCTAACGCGGCCCGCCAGGCTGTTCCATCCGGCCCTCGGAAGGTAATGAAATGGTTTTGAGGGGATCGAAAAACAACTCACCAGCCCATTCTTATTCATCTGAGTCAGAATTTCAACTATTTACACATTATATGGGATCTACTGTACATATGTACTGCATGTTTTTTTACTTTTGTCCTTTTCAGGCCTGCAAATAATTTATGATTAACAAATTACAAAAACAAATGTGGCCCTCCAGTTAATTTCTAAATCCTGATGTGGCCCCCGAGCCAAAAACGTTTGCCCTCCCCTGATATATACGGTCATGTGCATTACTAAATTATGTCAAATCAATGGAATTTGAAAAAAAGAACTACAACCAAGCATACTTTTAAATAAAATGAGATACATCATATTGTCATTATGGGGAACTTTGTAAAATATGAAAAATGTGAAGGGTTCTGAATACTTTCCGAAAGAACTTTGATGCATGTTCGGTATATATATATATTCTTTTTTATACAATAACAAATTATGTTGTACCCTAACCTTATATACTAAACATGGTAATTATTTATGACATCTATTTTTTCCTCTTTATGGCAACATTTGGGGATCTAATTCTAAATCAAAATGTTGGATACTAATTGAACATGTTTAACAAACACTCTCTGGAGGAGTTCTAAAAACATGTAGTGGATTCCACTAAGAGTTTGGATGGGGCCATGACATAATGAAGAACATACTGAAACATTTTAAAGATGGATACGCTGAATGTGAGGAAACCATGTCCCCCATGAAATCAAAACCACTTAAAGAAAAAGAAAATTTGAAAAAAGGGAAAAATGTCTGGTTCTTCTTGAGAATACTGTGGGTCTGATGTGTACCAAGTACCAGAAGATGTGGGGCAGGGACTTAACAAGCAGATGTTCATTAGATCCATTAGCAGACCGGAAGCCAGTAATTTTAGTTCTGGGTTTAAAGATAACTTTACTTGGTTTATTTTTGCAAGAACGTGGCACAAAAATCTAAATAAAAAAATATTTAATCCAGCTGGCAGATTTTCCACTGTAAACCCTGGCCAGATTTAAAGAAACACTTACATTGACGACAATTTTTTATTACTTATACTTATACTTTTACGGTTTACCCATCTTTCATAAAATGTCAACAATGAGGAAACATTACAGCACAAGGGAAGGAGGCGGTTAAACACGGTCTGCTATATAAATCACAGATTTGTTCATGATTTAAAGAGGGTCGATGTTATATGAAAGAACATTAATCTAATTATGGAAGGCTCCTTATTCCCATAGTGTCCAGGATTAACATATTCTGTCCTTCAATCATCATTAAATTTCACCACATCCACCCTCTCTGATATAAAAATGAAAGTCCGTCCATAGGGTAATACAAATAAATCTTTGAAAATGGAAAAGATAGTCCACCACAAAACCACTTCACATGATTCCTCACCCTCCAAAAATAATGCAATATTGATTATCGCAGGGTCACTTTCAACAAAGTTCATTGTCCGAGGTGAATTCAATTTGAAAGACGCATTTGTCAGCAAAGTGAGGAAATGCATTGTGTTAGCTATAATTCTTAATCAATCAACCCTGTTTCCAGAAACATCGGGACGATGTGTAAAATGGAAAGAAAAACAGAATGCATTGATATGCAAATACTTTAAACACTATATTCAATTTAAAAAAAAGTGTACAAAGAAGAAAAAGTTGCATCCACAAATGCAAGTTAAAACTCTACCATGCAAAGAAGAAACCAGATATACACGATCCAGAACTGCTGCTGCTCATAGCCCAAGATCATTTAAGATGGACCGATGCAAAATGGAAAACTGTCCTGTCAAAACCCACACTGGATATCATGGACACCGCGTCCTCCAGACAACAGAGAAGATGGACCATCGGTCTAGTTATCAGGGCACAGTTGAAAAGCTAGCATTCATGATGGTATGTTGGTGCATTAGTGCATATGGGTGACTTGCACATCTTTGAACACTTATTTGCATTTTACCCCAAACCCCTAACTGTTTTTGTACTTCCTCATTCTGTTGGTTAGTCTGTTAAGATGTTTTATATCGATCATTATTGTTGTAATACTCACAGGAATCACAGTCTCCAATTTTACAGTTTGTCTGTTCTGTGGGAAGGTCCTGAAACTTCACCGGAACGTACAGGGGTTCACTCTGAAGAAAGACAGAACTATCACTCAAAGCGCATTGCTTACCATTTTCATGATCGCTATTACACAGTGTTCAGCCAATCAACATAAAATATAGAAATGGACCAGGGAGCAAACAAAATGCTCCTCGATTACACTCACTAAGGTGTTGTCCTTCAGACTATCGTTGATACAGGGGGTAAAGTAGGCCTCAGCGTCAGCAAACTGTAAAGAGAGGGCATGCGTAAGTTAGACTAGGCTGTTTGTGGTATAATAACACATCCCAAATAAACAACAGCAACTACTGAGGCAATGTAGCAGTGTATTGTTTCCCCCTTGTGGTTATGAGAAGTAACTGCGATACATACAAAGGCTGCATGTCGCCCTCGGACAGTCCCCGTGCATTGCTGCCTCCAAGGCCGCCACATCAGGAATCCCAAAAGGTACAGCACAAACATGGAGGTCTTGGTGAAAGTGCTAAAGAACGGCTTGTTGTACTCTAGCCGCTTGAATATGTACTGGGGGGAAAAGAAGAAAACACGATGACCTACAAAGAATGATGAGGTCCAGGTAATGAGATATGGCTACTCCCTGTTCAGAGAAACCATGTTCCAAATGGCATACTAATCACTAAGCCGTATTTATGGAGAAAACATAATTAATAACATCCAATTCCTATACAATCCTTTCAAACATACTAAGAGCCAATGGGTTTGGGTCAAGTGTTGTCGTATAATTAAGCACTAGCCCAAAGAATGACCATATTAGCCAAAACAAGCAGTGCCTAACCCAAGCCGCACAGTTTTGTTGGTTTCCTCAGCCTAAAGGACTACACTCGCTTACGGAAGCATAAGACAAATAATTGTGAGCAACTGAGACCAGGAGAGCTGGACATTATGTCACGTCCCGTTCTTACTGAGGTGAGCTCAGATGAGGCCACCCAGATGACGTCCACCAGCAACAGGATAATCACCCCCAGGGCCATGCGTCTCCGCTGGGCAACCGTACTGCCCTGAGACCCCATTCGGTTCATGATGAACACCCAAACCATCTGGACACTGCTACACAAACACAAAAGCACAGACATGTTTTCACACACCGTTGTGAACAGGCACACCATATAACTAATATCCAATACAGATGTCTGGGACATTTATCAGATTTGACAGTACCTGGAAATGCTTATACAGGACTCGTTTGTGTTTTTAGACGTTCTGAGACACCTTAGTCCGGATGAAGTCTGAAACAGCATTGAAGTAGACCATGAATAACACTGGGCATTGGTCATATTTTCAAAGCCATAATACATTTTGGAAAACAGACATGGACAAACACGGAATACAAACATGGATGATGTGCTAAGTTTCACAATACAATATGTGGGTTTGCTTAGTATCAATCAAAAAGAAAACATTTTTACATTACAAACTACATTTATAACACAATTCTCACAGTTAGCCTTATGCAATTGCTTTCGGGAAGTCTAATCTGAATAAACACAACATTGTAACGCAATACATAGCCTCTGCACACAACATTGTTTATAAGACCTTTTTGATTATAAACAATATAGATCACAGGTTTCTGCAATTATCTGTAGCCCGCCTTGTTGCCTTATAACATGCATATAAATGAACATGTGAATGTATACACTACCGTTCAGAAGTTTGGGGTTATTTGTTTTTGAAAGAAAAACACATTTTGTGCATTAAAATAACATCAAATGTATTAGAAATATTATGTAGACATAGTTAATGACTATTGTAGAGGGCAACATTTGATATTTAATGGAATAGCTACATAGGCGTACAGAGGCCTGTTATCAGCAAACATCACTCTTGTGTTCCAATGTCACGTTGTGTTGCTGGCCATCTAGGCAGAGTCCATCCTCTGTTCAGTGTCTGTGTTGTTTTATTTTTTTGTTCTTATCAAAACCACCATTCTTGTTATGTTTGACTATATTTTGCCATCTCTGCATGTATATTTGGACCTCTCCAGGTCTGTATTCTGTAAAAATATACCAACCTGAACATAAGAACAACAAACCTGTTTTGGTTTATTGCAAAAGCTTTTGCAAAACGTATTAATGAATAGGCAACACCCAGAAATGAATGAGCTAGAATATGCGAACCTACTATAACTGGAAATAAAACATTTGTTAGCTGAGGTTATTAATTTAGCTAGCCAGTTATTTTATATCCATTGGTTTACAATAATGTAGCAATGTTTTTTGTTTGGTTTCTTTTGCAATACGCAAGCTGCACTACCTCAGACACTATCCGCTAAACGCGTAAAGTATAGAGCATAGTTAACTTTATTGAATGAAGGTTTACAGGTAACAGGTTAGCTGTCTAGAAGTGCATATCTAGGTACTGTAGAGCTAGCCACCAAGCTAGCCAATACTGTGACTGGCTAGCTAACTATGTTAGAACAGTCCCTTCGCATTTACCTATCTAGATGGTAGGTCGATTTCGTTCAATTTCACGTGGTCGATACGTCTTCTTGGCAGAAAACAGCTGGACCCTCAGCAATGAATGTACAGCATGTGATGATAACATAAATAGGCTATCTAACTGGTTTAGATGTAAACAGTTACACTCCTTTTACTTCCTGTTCAGGTGACTCCACTTAGAAGCTGTCATTTAATTACAGTGGTAACTAGGACTTTTGGGATATGTAGTCTTAATTTTGGAACGCGATAAGTACTTCAGACTCAACAATACTTCATTGTCCATGAGGCCATACAAGCTAGAGGATTTGGTAGAAAAAGTACATCCATGTTTCATTACATTTACAGTGCGTCGACTTCAAACAATACTACATTCAACCAAGTAATCAATGTATTAAAGTAAATACAAATATCATGATAAACAGAGCATACATTTTAAAGTCAAAATTGTCAAAAGGAATGTATCAATCTAATTAATAATGTTGAAACAATACTAGAATGACTATAATGTTCCAAGTAAAAAACTATTTAAAAATAGTCATTCAAATAATCATACATGCTAATTACACACTGAAAAATAGATCTTATGTTGATGATTCATCGTATCTGATGGCAGTTTTAAAATGGTCTAATATTTTGCAGATATTTTGGTTCTGATTTGTGGAAATAATATAGTATGATATGGAATTGGAGTGGTACAAAAACAACTTAGCAAAATAGACCGCGGTTATAATGGGTGTCTTTGTTTTTCTTCCTTCCATTGCTGATAGCTAATTCATGTGTACATTGTAATTACTTTGTTGTGTGGTTGTCCCAACTAACTATCCTAAATGGAACGCTCTACTTGTTATTCTGGATATGTGTCTGCTGATATACTTATTATTAAAGTCAAAATGTATTCAAAAGCAATGTTGCACAGTAACATTCTAATTATGGTTCCAACGCTATCCTGGTTTTAAATACGTGTGTTCTCTGTACCCACGGGCAGTGGCTTAGATGATATGTGCATATCTCATACTACTGTATCATGTTGTTTTGTCACGTTTAATTTCCCTAGCAGAAAGTTGATGCAGTTCTCTCAGGGGCCGCGCCACTGTGATTGACAGATGTAAAGTACTCGGCCTACATCGCTTGAGTGCTCCCCGGCGTCAGCCATCTTGCCTCTCCCTGCCTGCGCGAGACCGATTGCGGAAGTAGAAACTGTACTGTGCGGGTTCAGGATTCCGCCTGTGGACGGTTTGCAAGATCCTCCACCCGACACAGACTGCTATTGATTAGAAACCTTTGTGATTATCAGAAGCTCACGAGATGGCTGGACGACTACCGGCGTGTGTTGTCGACTGCGGTACAGGGTAAGCTATTCAAAGTGGACTACCGTGGTGCAAACTGAGCACAGAGATTTTGGGTGTCACCGACACATCACTGTCAGCGACTGGGCGTGTGTGCTAACTAGCTAGCTTACTAATATATATATATATGTATATAATTAAATTAACCTTTATACCCTTTGATTGCGAAACCACCTTCTTTGGATGTTAGGTCGTTTTTTGCACAGGGTTATCATATTACTTTTCAAAAACCTTATTTTTCTAGTTAACGTAAAGCCCACTCTTTGCTATGAAACAGAAAATGTTTTCTTCCTGTCTCGGGGAAGATTTTTCGAAATCTAGAAATGTACTTATTTATAGGGATCTAATATACTATGTATTATGAGTGGCAATGTAAGTACTGTTTACATGTTTGTTGTAAAGTATAATGTTGTTATGTTATGTAGGTTATTAGTAATTTAGTGTTTGCTTGCATACTAGTCATCCCCGGCTTTTTGAGCAAGCGCAGAAGGACTTCCTATATTGTCGACTTCCTCATTCACGCTTTTTAGTCCATATATGGTTGTTTTCGGCATAACATGTTTTTTTTATTATCTTATTTATCTTATTCTCTCTTTTCCAGCCGTTTTCAATTTCCTCGCTATTCCATATTAAACTGCCCATGAAACATTACCATAATAACAATGCTGATTTTATTATATTCTAAAGCACCAGTATTTCTTTATTTTAGGCTGACCTTACTGTTGTCCCTTTACAAGTAGCATGAATCAGATTTTTTGCGTATCTATGTTTATCATCTATACATTTTATGGAACCCTTTAAGTTTTTTTTGCCGGGTTTAGAGATGTTTGCCAAAATGCATCTGTGCATGTTAATCAGTAGCACACAAAAGTCTCTGAATAGTTATTACTCCTGCAATTCTTAGCTTTTTACTCACGGTTAAGCCTACTTCCTGTCTGTCAATGTAAATATGTTTTTTTTAATTAAGCCTTGGCCCAGACCCAGAATATTTTGTAATCTAAGGGATTCATGTTTAATGTTATAGTTGGGCCTCATGCCTAACTAAAATGCGGCTGCACTTTTTTCATGTGGAGACATGATCCCCACACTCTGTGTGTCGCCTTGCACGCCTCCACTTTTCTTTCCCCTGCCTTTGGGCTACGGGCTGAGCTAGGGCATCTGGTCTGTGCTGAGAAAAATGACATTAAGACTACAGCTGGGGTTAGAGAATGAGGCTTGGCTAACTCCTTTGTAGAGCAGATGTTTGAAACTGCTGAGAAAGCCTTGTTGAAGTACCAGTCCAGCAGAAGTTGAGTCGATTGGACCGCCAGGCTTCTCATGAGTCATGCCCACAACAGCCAAAATGTGTTAACCAAACTCCACTTAGTTTTTCCCTCAAGCGTAAGTGGGCAGCTATTCTTAGAACTCAGTTGAACGGCTAATCTTGGCCACATTAATGTGTAAATAGAGCAACTGTAGTTTTTTTTTTTTGCAGGAGTTGAGGAATGCTTCAAATATAGGTTTTGCAGGCTGCCTACTGAGCCTAAGTCTAGGGCGGCATAGTTCTTTATCTCCCATGGCAAACATTCTCATTTGATATGTTTAAGTCTGATTTTAGCCTACATCATGTATCCGGCTTTGATTCGCCGTGTAGCCTGACTGACATGAGTGAGCTACCCAGTTCAAACCTATTGCCCTATTCCTTTTTTTATCTATTTAGATATTTATCTATCTTTAAGGAAGTAGTATAGGCTTTTGTGTTGACTGTGTGGAAATAGGCTGTATGGCAGAATACCCACCCTATCCGTAGTGCATGGGAGGGAGAAAGATGGGGTATCTTGTGATCTCTCACCTGTCCACCTGTAGAAGGGGGCGATATGGAATTGAGACGCATCCGGAGTTGCTCCATACTTCTATCAGTGGACAACAGGCTTGTTCAGGCAGGCGGCTGCCCCTGACAAGCTAGGACTGTTTGGTGGAATGAAGCCTGTGTTTTTGTCTTTTTCACCTTCCAAATACTAACATTTAAGCCCTTTCAATCTCGGTTACGTTACATAGTGACTGAACTGACTTTGTGACAATTTTAGGAAGTACCCAGTTGCCTATTGTGGCATTAGGTGGGTTAATTGGGGTGTACTGTTGTGGTGGAAGATAAAAGAACTTCGGAAGTTGTGGAATCAAAATATACTTTAATGAAAATCACCATGCCAAGCTGATCTGCAGAACGATTGTCTTAATGTTTTTAAAACACACCATATATACAGTTTCTAATCTCTTTTGCCTCACTCGGCCATCCCATATGTTAATTCTATGCTGCTCTCCCTCTGCGATCTGCCACTATTATCTTAAATCTGATATCTATCCTTGACTTAGGAACTATTGGTGGTGTCTGTTTTGGACAGTTCTGCAAAGTTATTGGACCATTAGGGCCCTCTGAACTATGGTCTGTACTTCACACTTGTTTTCTCATACAGTTTTATGGTTTTGATTAGATTTACTGATTTACACTGTCTTTACCATTTTGATTGAGTTCATATTAATTGTCACCACTCATTCATCTTATACATTTCAGCTTAATAAATTCCATGTGTGATTATGTCAACTTAATACATTCAAAGTGTGGAAATGTAAAAACACTAAAATACTCATATAGGAGATATATAATAGTGTTTAATTAATATCATACAGTGAATTAGACAGCACAGGCTACCTCTCTCTGCATGTGTGTACATTTAATCGAGTGTCAAACCACAGGCTTTAATGTGCCTTTTAATTTGCACTTCTGGTTGGATGCATACTGCATTTCTACTGCATTACAGTACAGGTACTGTACTTGTACTGTTCAGTGACAATAAATACATCTAATCTAATTGAGAATTGTCTGACTAGGTTGATTGATGCACGTCAGAATGTCTTTTTTCTATGAAGATATTAGAACCAAATTCGACAAACTAATTTCTAGATCAAATTCCAAAAATTGGAAGGTAAAACATTTTAGTTTGGTCCTTGAGCAAGACTGCAGGCAATGGGTTAAAGGCTGAGGTAACATTTTGGTTTGCAATTCAAAACTCCAATAATGTAGTGTTCCTTTTAGTTTCAACTATACCAGGCCTTTACTCTTTTGGTATAATCTGAACTATGATAGGCCTAGCTCACAGCAGTTGTCTCAAGTAGGCTATATAGCCGAGTTGTTTTTGTGTCATGCATTTTCGAGAAAGCATTTACTTCCTCCATTTAAGTACATGAACTCAAAGACTACACTCTTATTACTGGAAGTTACTAGCCAACTGTAGTCTTTGATGACCGCAGTGCTTTGGCACACTTTAACAGTGTCCTCTATCAGTCCTCCGGGCCCTGTCCAGAAAGAGAAAGGATCCAGCCAAGCACATCTGGCTCACATGTGCCTTGAGTAAAATGTCACCAAAACAAATGCTCTTGATAGGTCTTAGTACTAAGTAGCAAGTGTTTGATGTAGCCTAGTATTTATGATCTCCAAAGTGTTCTCCAAAGTATGTACTTGTAGGTGAGGTAGAAAGTTTACGACAGCAAAAGGCCATTCTATGTGTTTCATAATATGGTATTTGTGGATAGTCAGTACCAACTTTAAAAGACAAATCAGCAAATTTCAGTAATTTATAATTTCTGTCTTTGTTTAAGCAACACTCTCGGTAGCTACATTATCATGAAAGGCTTTAGTGAACTTCAAGTGAACCTCAAAGTCAACTATGCTGACACTCGTTGTGGGACAGTGTTATGCAACCATTTATTCTGAAGTGGTGGTTTTTGGCAAATGTACATGAATAGCCCCTTAGTTTCCAAATGTCCTTTTACACTCTTCCTATTGAAGAGTTGGCTATTCAGAGTTGAGCTGCAGTTGTTGGCACTAGGCAGATCTGTGGACGAACAGGGCTTGTATTGATCAAAATCACAGACGCTAACCAACATATACACTAGGCCTGCTAATCTTTAGTTGGCCTTCTTTTCACCAGCGTTCAACCATACAACATGTGGACAGCTAGCAAGCTAGCTTTTTAAATCTTTTTCTATTGCTAATTACCAAAAATGTATTTCCGCCTGGGAGTTTCAAAGTGCCTGTTGCAGATTTTTGCATATGGAAGTCTGTATAGATAACTGAATTCATGATGTATAATCATGAATGTTAATGTTTTTGCACAATTAAGTAATTTATTAAGTAATGTGGCACAGTGTTTCTGGAAATATATTGTGAGCTATTGTCTTATGTAAATAAAATCAGAGCTGATGGCCTGGTTTATCTCCATGATTATCTCACAGTTTCACACACTGAATTGTTTCAGCTATCCATTAAATCGCCTTGATTGTTAAACTGTGGGTTTTCTCTTCTCCAGATACACTAAGCTGGGATACGCAGGGAACACAGAGCCACAGTTCATCGTTCCATCATGTGAGTATGTCCGTCAAGAGGGTTCCCCATTGATGGAACTCTCCCTACACTGATTATTTAGAATGCTATTTTGTCTTGACATGAACTTTTGTGTTGGTTCTCTATTTTATTACCCACTTGGGCCTTAGGCATTGAATGCAGAATTGCAGGGGCTCATCTCGCTCTTGAATACATGTGTATCTCTTTTAGAGTGCGCCCCTAGTAGGCTTTTCCTAACACAGCTCTTTCATCAAACACAAAGTGTCAGTCTAATCGATCCTCTTTCCCTGTGCATTGCTCTCTCCTGACCAGGTATTGCAATCAAAGAGTCGGCCAAGGTTGGATCGAGGACAGTTAAGGGGGTGGATGACTTGGACTTCTTCATTGGTGACGAAGGGATAGACAAGCCTAATTATGCCACAAAGGTACATTACCTACCCCACTGTCCGCGTGCATCCTCTCAAAACCCACGTTTACCGCATGTCCAATGGCAAATGTGCAATGCACACACCTCCTGTATGGATTTCTGTCATGTGACATCTTGCATGCTCTGCGTTTTAACTATGCCTTTTCCCAGGCAATGTAGTACTGCACTAGAGGCATCTGTCAACAGCGAGTCCTGCTCATTTCAGATCATTATTTGAAAAAGCAGTGTGTCACTCTAGACAAGTAGACCTATGCTATCCATGCTGTTTTACTAGACCGGTCACCAAGTAGTTTCCGAGCTTGTATGCTTGCCGGTGTGACTGACCTTTGACCTCTCACCCACTAGTGGCCCATCCGTCACGGTATTGTGGAGGACTGGGACCTGATGGAGAGGTTTATGGAGCAGGTCATCTTCAAGTACCTGAGGGCGGAGCCTGAGGACCACTACTTCCTGTTGGTAAGAGGACCATGGGAAATATCCCTGAGGTGGAAACCATACTAATGATGGGGCCCTCGTCTCTTAACTAATTGGATAACAAAATCCAGTGGGACTGTAACATGTAACTTCTTTGTTTTGCACCCCTGAATTTTACATTGATGCCATCTCCAAAAAGTAATATGAGGAAATACAGTGTACCGTCTACCCCTTTCATTCTCTGTGAAATCTGGGGCTGATTAGAACCAGTGTGATCCATACAAGACCTAAACTAGGTTCTCTGAAATGGAATGGATCCAATCTGAGAGTTATAAATGTGATGTTTAACTGTCATTATGCTTCCTAAAGTTCTTCTCTATGAATGCTTTGTGGGGAGGTATATTATTTTTCACCTGTCATTGATTTTCTTTGTTGTGTTTTATAAACATAATACTGGTTAGTTTCTATGTGTTTAAAGCCCCCTTGCGGTCCTCTTGCAGACAGAGCCTCCTCTGAACACGCCGGAGAACCGAGAGTACACCGCTGAGATCATGTTCGAGTCCTTCAACGTCCCCGGGCTCTACATTGCAGTGCAGGTGAGGATCCGACATCTCTGGGGGGAAATATGTTATCAAGCATACGTGGGCCTTCGCTCGCACTTCCTAATTTCTCCATATTTGTCACAGAGAATGTACTAATGTAAAAAAAGAACACACCTCCAACATTTAACTCAAGCCTCCAAACAAACTCATAATGCCTTCGGCTAATGCAGAGCGTGTCATGACCACATGCGGCGGTTAGTCCCTGTGTGATGTGAACATAGAAGAGGTTTTACAGCACTGTCACAATGACGTTTGCTCTCTCCATCCCCAAGGCCGTCCTGGCACTGGCGGCGTCCTGGACCTCCCGACAGGTCGGGGAACGCACCCTGACCGGGACGGTTATCGACAGTGGTGACGGAGTCACCCACGTTATCCCTGTGGTGAGTGGCAAATCCATCTGACCTTAGGTTTTCCCATACTCTTTTAGTGGGGGGGGGGATTGGGTGGAGTTTCTTGCTAAATATTTTGGCATTCAGAACTCTCTGGACTTTGTCCGGTAAATGGCTCTCTCGGCCCCTGACATGGTGCTTGATGCTTTGGTTTATGTATCTGTCTCTTTCCTCTTTAAAACCTGGACTAGCTTCAAATCATGGGCATCTTCTTTCTTGTAAAAAAATAAAAAAAAAAAAAACAAGTCCACATACTGTTGACAATGTAGCCTAAGGTAAAGAAAGGAATCTTCTGGCAAGGAAACGTATTAGCAGAACACACTGTGACCTGCTGGGATTTAACTCAGCATTTTTGGTTTGAAACTGCCCTGCAGGATGTACTTGCCACTGCTTAAAATGCAGAATCCAAGCCAAACATAACACTGGGAGGATGTAGGATGTAATCATGTTAAAGCTTAGGTAAATTACCATAAAACTGCCTTTTCTTTAAGGTTGTTAAGAGTAAACTCCATCACAAGTCTATGCACAACTTGTACATTTTATCTCAAAAGAATGACATTTTACCATGTTCCACTATTGTTCCACAATGTCTTGCTGTTTGTGTGGGGGGGGTTGGATGGATGAAATCAAGCCCGCACAGTACAGTGTAATTGGCACAGGCTTTGTTCAACAGTTATTTAAACACGTGCATCTACTTTTAACTTTTTATTCTTAAATGCTGTTGGCGACTTCGCCTCAATCAAGGCATAGTGACCGCTGACCCATCTGTCTCTGACGCTCTAGGCTGAAGGTTACGTCATCGGCAGCTGTATAAAGCACATTCCCATCGCCGGTCGGGACATCACCTACTTCACCCAGCAGCTTCTGAGAGAGCGGGAGGTTGGAATACCCCCAGAGCAGTCCCTGGAAACAGCCAAGGCCGTGAAGGTGGGTCTAGGAGAAGTCCTACAATGACTACACTCTGTTGTTAGGTCTCTAAACTCTCTACTTTTGTTTACAGGGGTTACATAATCTGTGCCAGTTCCAAAACCTATTTGTTAGAATTCAACATAATGTGTTGCGTTCACAATAACATTTACAGAGTGTCATTTCCAAAACCTTTTCTACATGGCATTTGTATTATAACATTGTGTTTGCTAGCTTGGCTTGACTAGAACAGGCATAAGTTACTAGTTTGCATTACAAAACCAGTTGTTCTAGTCCGGGGTAGAGAACACGGGCGGAAGTCTTACAGTCTGTTGCCATCATCTAGTCTTCTGTCATTATTATCCCGCACTTTCATTCAATAACCGCCCTAACGGCATTCCTGTTACCGCCACTCACTCCTCACACTTGTTTGTAAAGTTGACAGGTTTGAGTATAAAAAAAGAAGGATTTTTAAATGAAAAGTAAATCAATTAATAACCTCAGTAAAACAAAGATGTTTAGAAGAGGATATGATGACTCTAAGCATTGACTGAAGTTTGTTGACAATAACACCAGGGGGCACTGTTGTTCTGCCAATATCTTTTTAATCAAACCAATTCCGCCTGCTGTTTGGTGAAGTTTGGAATGTGGGGCACACACACAATTTAGATTTTGATACTTTTTTTTAAAGTATCAAACCAATTTGGAAAAGGTGGACGTGACTCCCGTGGTGTTGAGAGGGGTGTTTTCACATGAAATGTAATTCCTGCCCTTGTTTTTGTCTGTGTTCTTTGTGATGCGAATCACTTTCCCTGCTGATCTAAAGCTTTAGATGTTAGTCCTAATGGTACCTCCTGTTGAACGTGGTTTTTCACCTGGCAAAACAACAATCTGACTCCTCGTCCTGCTGAGACTGTATAATGCATTACGTATGTGACGTTTTGTGCATTTTGAGCTGCGTGTACTTGGTTGTTGACAATGAATAAGTAAGAATGGACAGGTTAAAATCCTGGATTATCAACTTGAGTTTATGTCATAGCTGGTCTCAGGGGTTTTAGTGGTTATAATAGTGAAAATGCTATTATTCACACATGAGGAGAACATTTGCATCTGATCTTTTTAAATGCCACACTGACCCTATGAGAGTTGATCACATTACATTACAACCAATAATTCTATGGTCCATTTGAGTCCGGCAACACCTCATGCTTTGTCTTCCATTTCATTGTCTCTGCAGGAGCGGTTCAGCTATGTCTGTCCGGACCTAGTGAAAGAGTTCAACAAGTACGACACTGATGGCTCCAAGTGGATCAAGCAGTACACCGGCATCAACGCCATCAGCAAGAAGGAGTTCACTGTGGACGTGGGCTATGAGCGCTTCCTCGGCCCTGAGATCTTCTTCCACCCGGAGGTTAGTGGTTTGAGCTACGCTAGTGAAATAGCTGCGTAGCGGGAGTGTATACCAATTAGCCTGAGGCACAATGAGTACACAATTGTTTATTTCTGGCGATGATTATCATTATTATGATACTCTAAGCCTGACCTGTAGGCTACAATTATGAGAAGTTGTGAATGAATGAGAAAAATAATTTCAAGTGGTTGTGATATTTAATTCAACTGGTTTGCTGATATGACTTTTTCACACTCTACATCTCCTTTACTCGACATCGCCCAGTTTGCCAATCCCGACTTTACTCAGCCAATCTCCGAAGTTGTGGATGAGGTTATCCAGAACTGCCCCATCGATGTCAGACGTCCTCTTTACAAGGTACCCTCGTTTACTTTTTTATTTAAATTTTTTGAAAACCACATCACTTAAAATATCCAGAACCGATGCTCTCTGGGTCACAACTGCCCTTACCATTGTCTCCGCTGGTGTGCGTGACTGTTCCTCCTGTTTCCGTCTCCAGAACATTGTTCTGTCTGGGGGCTCCACCATGTTCAGGGACTTTGGGCGTCGCCTGCAGAGAGACCTGAAGAGGACTGTGGATGCCAGACTGAAAATGAGTGAGGAGCTGAGTGGGGGGAAGCTCAAGGTAAAAGCCCCCCCCTTAACCGGGACGTTGCCGTTCTCTTGGTCCTAAACGCCGCCGTCCGCTGTATAACTAGTCAGTGTGGAGTACATGTTGGAGGGAAGAAATGTACACTTCTTTATGTATATATATATATATATATATATTTTTTTTTTTATTATCTCCCCAGCCCAAACCAATTGATGTGCAAGTCATTACCCATCATATGCAGAGATATGCTGTGTGGTTCGGAGGATCCATGTTAGCCTCAACTGTAAGTGTTACACATCTACAACTCTTTTTGGTGGGGAAAACGGGGTACTTTGGGCAATAAAGATCCTTGAGGATGCTTGAATGTCTTTATTGCTTAAATGTCGAGCTTAATCGGATTCAATTATTTTATATGGCAGTGTGCCTCTGTAGTCAAAGATAAAAAACAATAAAAGGTTACTCCGAGCACTTAGGCTGAGTAGCACTGATTTGCATTGTCAGCATGATTGCGGACATTTAGGGTGTTCTCTTAAGGCCATTCTATATTCCAGTTTCTTCGTAATCAGATTATAATGCCAATGTAATTGTGAATCATTTCAGCTGCTGTCAAATGCACTTGTATGTATTATGTAAGCTCATAATGTACCCTGGCACAGCCAATGAAAATGGACATTGTGACTTTTGGGAGGTTCAAATATATAAAAGATATACGCAACCAAATATAACTATTTTGGAAGTGGAATTCTAGGACTGGAGGATGCGATTGTGAAGTGGGTTGTTCTGTCAGTGTGACATTTTGCAGCATGTCATTACATGCTTTTAGTATTTTTGTGTGTAGGGTCCAGAGTGGTTATTGCTAGGATCAACTACTATTCCGGAGCAAGGCCCAAAAACGAAATATCTTTTAGTATGTTTCCTATGTTTTTTTTTTTTTCACTATTTAAATTAACACTTTGCTTTTTAATTGTTTTGTCCTAGCCTGAGTTCTACCAGGTATGCCACACCAAAAAGGACTATGAGGAGATCGGGCCGAGCATCTGTCGCCACAACCCTGTGTTCGGAGTAATGTCTTAACTGTGGCCCTTCAACATCTAATGCATAGGTTGGGTGGGAGTGTTAGGAGATGGGCATGGGAGGAAAGGGTGGGCAGCTTGTCACGGGTGGCGTGTTTGTGCTTTTTGATTGCTTGTTCACTCTGTATGAAACGAGGGGCAATTACAGAATTTTTAAAACCGAAAGAAGAAAAAAGATCCTGACCAAACATGGTCCGACTGGAAAATGAATAGTGAATGTTTTTGGTTTTTCTTTCTTTTTCTTTCAAACTGGGAAAATATGGTTTCGAAACCAAAACGGTAAAAGATTATTTCCATATCTGTCAAGCATTGTGCAGAGTTAAATGTTGATGGTGGTGGTGGATGTGATGGTAACAGTGACAACAGCATTGATAATAAAACCAGAAGTCATCAAAAAATATTTATGTTGAAGGCAATATCTGCCAAATTGAGATGATGTCGGTCATGGCAAGGTTTTAGAACATAGCAATTAATGTCTCCTTTCGTTTTGATTAATTGTTTTTTCTGCTTCTAATTCACTTCACATTTTCATGGCAACAGCTTGTTAATATTTCATACAAAAGTTTTTTATATGTAAATCTTGGGAAATCAGGGGAAAATTCTTTAATGCATACCAGTATCAGCAAGTGACTGTTTTAACCCACAATGCAGCTTTGATACGCAGTATTTTCTAAAGTTAGAAAACTGTAAATGTCTCCCTCATTCCACCATGCTTGTTTGGCTTTCCTCCTTTTAATTTGACCGTAACATTCTCCTGCCTCTTCGTTCACTTTGGACCATGCCAGACGTCCTCTTCCAAAATGCAGCGGAAGCAAGGAGGACAAGAAAGCCCTATTCATTAAATAATAATGATGACATTGAAAGAGAATGACTGTTGGACCAGTATTGTTAGCCTAGGTTTTCTTTTTTTTATTATTAAATACCAAATTATTAAAAACAATATTGAATTTGTGTATTTAAGGCCTTGCAACATTCCAATAAAGGCTCAAATTTGTTTCTAACTGCTTGACTAGTCTTTAATTGCATCATGGGATGGAAGCACCAACAGCGTGAAGTTACATCGGACATTAGACACACTATTGTCCTTGAATATCTCTCTCAGCAGCCAACTTGGGGAAGTCAGAATGACTATCAGGCTTGCTGGGTATAAAAAACAGGATTTCAATCAATCACATTTATTTATAAAGCCCTTTTTACATCAGTAGATGTCACAAAGTGCATTTACAAAAACACTCAGCCTGAAACCCCAAGGAGCATGCAACAACAGCATTAAAGCAAAGTGGCTAGAAAAACTCCCTATGGGTGCTGGATTTTAGGAAGAAACCTAGAGAGGAACCAGGCTCGGGGGGATTCAATTGAGAGTGGGTGTAAAATAATTGTTTGAGGAACATGCCCTTGGATATGAAATGCTTGTGTGACTGTTGAGCGTTCCAAAAACAGTCTACACACCTCTGTAGTTGTTCTTCTGACTTGAGCCAAAAACCATCACTAGAAACATCACATTGTGATGAACTGTTTTTTGATATCCACAATACTTCATTTCTATGTCTCGTCCAGATGTCATTGTAAATTCTTTCAAAATGCAGCTTCAGAGGGCAGCGATAGCTGCTAGTACTGTTACCCAAAGTAGGATTCCAAACAAGGGTCTCAATAAATATGGGTTATTGTTTATGACCAGTTGTGCATGTGGCAAATCCACCTTTGGCTCTTTCAGGAAACTCACAATCATATACCGCTGTAATGATTGTCAAAATAAATAGTTTAATCTCATCAGAACCCATTGCGGCCGTTTCTGGCCGGTGTTGCCAGGTGGGGGCAGTGTAATGCAAAATGGGGCTATTTTTTATGATAGCGTGCAGGCAAAAATGGGCTTGGGCAGGTTGATATAGTAAAAACAAGGCGGTTGTGTGTTTTGTGGAGTCTGTGGGTGGTTGTGCGAATACCATCACTCTTCCCTAAAGATTCCTCCGGTCATTTGGTGACCGATTGGTTGCCCACCTCATTCTACTTGATTTAATCAATGCAACTTGGTTCAGTTATTTTTCTACCTTCATTCATTTCTTTTTAATGTAGATTTTCTACTTTGCACATGATTCTGTCTTAACTATCATGTGGAATTGTTACTATACACCTGTTATCTTTAAAGAAAGATTTCATTGTGAAAACAAAAATAATCTGTTTGCACAAGTGGGTTCACGTACTTTTATGCAGCGTCGTGTATTCAAATTTTCCAAAAAGTTGATATATTATATTTCACTGCCCTCTTCAATTCATATTATATTTCACTGCCCTCTTCAATTTATACCACATAGTTTAAATGTCAATTCTGTATGCTGAAATGGCAATTTCAAAATGTTGTTTTAGTTGTGAATGAACTATTTCTTTGGGGATTTTAGTAGTGCTTGTTGGCATTTAAATGTGATGGATGATGTGAAATACAGCCATTTAGTTGTTTTTAATCAGACGTTGACTGAGTGGATATCTGAGCGTTTTTGCTTTGAGTGGATATCTCTTAAAGTCCCCCGCAAGTGTTTCGGTTTTAGGATTAAGTGCAGTGTGAATGGCCATGTACACACCAATGTTATTAAAATGAAATGTTGCCTTCAGAATGTTTGTTAATGCATAAATCAGCCCAGTTATTGTAATATTATTGTACAACATTTCATTGTAATGACTATGGTGTGTACATGGCCAGTCACATTGCACTCTAGCGAATGAATCTGAAACAAGAACACTTACATGCAAGTAGACTGAAGGGTACTGGAGATGCAGGGGCTTGGAGTGACAGACACTCAAAGCCCAAACGAGTCACTGCCTGATTAATCATTTGGGCTTGTGGTTAATCTTGGATGACAATAAATGTTGCTGTATTATACGGGATCAAGTTCAAACTGTTAGAACATTTTAAAGATGTCTTCAACTCAAATAGTGGCAAGGGTTTCAGGATCATACTTGTTTTTTTTTGTGCATTATTGTAATTTTTTGGTCAATTACTACGTTCTAGTCTCACAATTAATTGAAGAAAAATTAAGCAAGCCTGATTTTTTAGTTTGCTGAAAACTGTTGCAAGAAAAATTGTGATTGAGCTGAAGAATGAGACCGTAAGTTCATTATTATGGAGAAGAGGCTTTCTTCTTTGAGCACAGGTAATAGGTTCCTGCTGAAAAGAAGTAGCTAACCAAAACAAAAAATACAGCACTAGAATAGAAATCTCTATTCACACAGATTTATTCATGCCAACAGAAAATCTATTTTGCAGAGAGCCCTTAAATGGGCAATTTTCCTACGGTTTTGTTGTATGACATTCATTCACAATGATAAAAGAAACAGACATGAGTTGTTGAGAATGCAGTAATTGTGTGTGGGACATACAATTAGAAACGTTTACATAGGATAAATTACAGGTTTGTAGTATAAAATGATTGAATTAAGTTATGAAACAACAATAAAATCTTCATGTAAAAGTACCTAAATTATGTGGTATGCCTTACAATATGTGGATTTCGAGTATAATAGTTGTCCTAGTCAACTGTAAGAGCTTTTATTGTAATATGGAAACATCTATGAGCAACAACAGCTCAACCGCAAAGTGCTAGACCACATGAACTCACAGAACAGGACTGCCGAGGGCTCGTAGCGAATAAAGCTTTTCTGTTCTTGGTTGCAACTTTCACTACTGACTTCCGAACTGCCTTTAGATGCAATGCATGTGTTGGTTGGGAGTTACATGGAATGGGTTTCTATAGCCGAGCCGAGGTATGGATAGCATTGGCTGGGATAGTTTAGTGTTCTAAGCCTCCTGAAATCATGTAGCAGTGCGAGCGGGGATCGAACCAGTTGCATTGGTATACTAGCACACCCCCCCCCCTCTTAAATTTACATTCAACAGCAACCCTTACAGGCAATGAGCAAGGTACCGATCCCAAACTCATCCAACCATGCCTTTATGGACCTTGCTTTGTGCACTGGGGCCCAGTCAAGCTGAAACAGAAAAGGGCCTTCCCCAAACTATTCCCACAAAGTTGGAAGCATAGCATTTTCCATAATGTCTTGGCAAGATAATAAAAGATTAATATTTCCCTTCAGTGGAACTAAGGGGCCAACCCTAGAAAAACAACCCCATAGCATTATCCCTACTCCACCAAACTTTATAGTTGGCACAATGCAGTCAGGGCAGTAAATGTTCTGGCAATTGTCAAAACCAGACTAGTCCATAAGACTGCCAGATAGAGAAATGTGATTTATCACACCACAGAAAATAGTTCCACTGCTCCAGAGTCCAGTGGCACCATGCTTTACACCACTCCATTCGACCCTTGGCATTGTTTTTGGTGCTGTAAGGCTTTCATACAGCTGTGGCTGTATGAGAGCCAGACTCTGTGGCTCCATGGTTTGGTGTGTGTGCCAATAGATTTTTGTGATGTTTGGTTTTAAAACCAGGTTGTCTTCAGATAGGTGACTGACTCACAAACAACATTTGTTTTTTTCAATATCCCTTGACCATGTGTTTTCACACCTGTCGTCATGTGGCCACAAGTTTTTCTGAACATTGTGCCAATGAAATGCTCTGACCAGTATCGGAGTTGCATGGATAGCTCCCATCACTACTCAAGACATTGGTTCTGATGCAGTGAGAGACAAAAAACTGGAACTTCCTATTACTACATTTCAATATGTTCTTTTTAACAATGCAGCCACTATAATGATTTGGATGACAGGCCAAGCCATATAATGCACCAAATTAAATGAAAAATCAATAAGCATCTCTGCAACACTGAGCCACCGCTGAACTTCACGCAAGACTTTGGTACCGAAATTGGTAATAAGGTATTCAGTAAAGGCAGCGATGTGTAGGCAACTGAAACAGGTACTGTCATCGATGACAGACGTTTACTACCAACTAACTTGCAACAAAGTGACACCGCTCATTCAAAGTTGTCGGTTTTGAACTTGGTTTTCAAATACTGAGACAAAATTGCCTGTCACGTAACTCCGCAAGTTTTATTCCATCACATATGCTTCAACACCTGGCATGACCAGAAATGTTTCGGTACACGTCTCGGTGAGCGTGGAACTGATTTGGAACGGAGCAGCCCATCAATACTTTTTGTTCATTAATACCCTCCAGGGCCCAGAACTCTGGCACAGTTAGTTTCTGCTCCCTTTGTCTCCCCCAGAAGCACTTCATGTTTTTCATTTCAATAACCTGGAAAGCCAGGCGTGTTTATTTTAGGCTATCACTAAACTGATAAAAGGTTAACTTTCAATTCTCAAAGTGAAAATCCTCAAAAAGCCTGAAAGGCAACACATCGTTATTTCATTTGAAATTTTCAGAGGTTTGTGTTGCTATGCTCTCCCCCCAGAATTGTACTCACTTGAAGCTGTAGTACATGGATGTACATTTTGTTGCTTGGTTGGGATCCTCAAGTACCTGCGGCCAACCTTTTTCCTATTGTTTGAAAATCTGAATGTTAAGAGGTATTGTGTTTTCTATTCAGAGAGGAGGTGTCTATCTCCACTTTGATCCAATTGTTTTTATGACATTATTATCCTTTATAATCCATGCCTCTGGCGCAGGGCGATCCAATGGGCTAAGTTCTTCCCTCTAGTGCACATGTACTGCTGCTTCATTGGTTTGAATCCTTTAGACGCCTCTTTCTGTAAAGACTCTTTCCTCTATGATTCCCACCTGTCAATTTTCATAAAATAAAATACATTTTCCTAATAGTTCCATGAGCCCGTGAACACTATTAGTTGATCTTCCAGAGGACACAAACAATATCCGTCGAGATCTACAGTTCACCCACTATCTTCTGTGTGTGACAAAGGGAAGCTAGCTCGGAGTCGGAGCCCAGAGGAAAGCCTATGTCTGATTATATTGGGCAATCAGCATCCTGGAAAGGATTGTGGGTATGTGAAATACCAATGTGTCTCGCCAGGCCAATCGATGCGACCCTGCATTCCCTTGGGGGTCTTGAATGGTCGCCTCTCCATCTCAGCGGCACACATCCAACGCACAAGGACACGTGGGACCTGGCATCGACACGCCCTTGTGCGTTCATAGCTAAAAACCTAGGAGAGGGACATAGGATCCGTCTGATTTGATGGGCCCGGATATCAGATGCCTTCTCACTTCAACGTGTGTCAATCACAGGGAGCAGGTTGAAAGGCTTCCTAGAAAATGACCCCAGTAATAACAAACATCAAGATGGAAACGATTTGCTCTCTGGGTTTTAGTGGACCCACTTCCATCCAGACACACTTAGATATTGTCACCTGTCTTGCACCTGATGGAGTGTGTGCGTGCGTTTGTGCGTGGGCTGTTCATTCACTAGACAGCTTCCTATTTGGAGTGCACACCCACTGGTGCCGAATTTCTCCAAAGGGGGTTTTCATCTCCAACTTAATGCAGGAAAAAAAGAAAACTGCCGAAAAAGGGTAAGGGTTATTTTTCATCACCTCAGTGCTAATTGAACTCTTTTCCCTGAGCCCAAAGGGGACAGCACCAACGAAGCCCAAAAAAGCGGGCAGGTTTAGAGAACCAACACAGTAAATACTAATGTACCTGTCATGCCCTGGCTGCGAGCCCCTGGCCATTTCAGGGCAAGACTTTTTGTGAGGCCTCTAGCCCTCTTCATGCCATTGTGGGCTCCCCAGTCAGAGCAGCTGCATTCAGTTGACTCTGATTGGGGAGCCTACTTAGGTTCATTTCTAGCCACACCCGGTGTGGTTTATTGTTTGTGCTTGTCTCAACAGCTCACGGT
>JACXGK010004293.1:19557-30509 GCA_016801125.1 Novumbra hubbsi | reverse complement strand
CGGAGGAGAACCCCACAATTAGTTATGGCTGCACACAGGGTGACATTACCGCCACGCTGGCCAGGGACATCCAAGATTGCACGTTGGCCGATTATGTTCCTGCCTCTATTTCCCCCTTTTTCCCAGATTGAAACCTGCTTTATCTACAAAAATGTATTACAGTTTTTTACAATTGCTTACACACTAAAATGTTACTTTTCCCACAATTAGCAAAACCTTACACTCAAGGAGCAAAACACAAGGCTAGATTTGCACAACTGTGAGCACGTTGTCAGCTTCACACTATTTGCAAAACATTACACACAGTGATTTGCAAAACACTAAACACAATTTCTGCAATTCCAAAGCACTGACTGTCAAATGACCACACTTATGAGCCAATCTGTTAAACACAGCCATCAGGTGCACAAACACATGATGCTAAACTGTAGACACACCAATCAGGTTTAAGCACTATAACAATGCAGTGGGTACGGGCACCTGCCTTCAACCAAAATAAAAGAGGGAGGGTGAGAGGAGGAGTACACAGAGGAGGAGAAGGAGGTAGAGGAAGAGGCCGAGCCAGAGGTGGAGGAAGACCTGAAGCAGGAGGAGAACGTGCACAAAGAAGAAGAGGACCAAACTTCTCAAATGACATTGGTGCAACACTAGTGGACCATGTTGGGAACCACGGATTGAAGCTCAGGGGGGCTGAGAGTTCCGACAAATCTAAGCAGATATGCAGTGGCAACTGTCATAAGGACTTTTAGACAGGAAAACAGGTAAAAGAAGATCTGTCTACAGTTACAGTAATCAGCTGCTTATGATGTGCAGCATATCAGCACTTGTATACCCCTTCCTGTGACATTGTACAGTAAGTTACAAGTATTATTCTGTACATAGGATTGAGGGTTGGGAACGACAAGGAGGAAGGGGGCCCATATTCACGCAAGAACAAGATAGAGAAATAATAAACATGGTTTTGGCCAATAATGCTATCAGGCTCAGCGAACTACAAGCAGACATTATCGGTGAACATGCCATTTTTAATAATGTCCATCAGGTCTCTCAGTGAACACTGGCACGCATCCTGAACAGACATCAGGTTCAAATGAAACAGCTTTATCGAGTGCCTTTTGATTTCAGAGAGGGTCAAAGGGCTGTGTCATGAGTATGTGGAGGTTTGTATTGTTCACTTTAGCACAGATGTTGCATACTGCACACATTACTTTGTGGCGATGGAAGGTTTGCGATCTCCAGCCCCCGGCTCATGTACCCCTCTTTCAGGCCATGGAGGATCTCCAGCCCCAGGCTCAGGTACCCCTCATTCAGGCCATGGAGGACGCCTGTGACCAAGTTGGCGCCGCAGCTGTGCAAGGATGGATTCGACATTCGAGACGGTTCTTCCCGTGTTGTCTTGCTAATGAGGATATTGCTTGTGATGTTGATGAAATTCTCTGGCCTCATCCAGCTAGGTGAATGGATAATGTATAGAATTTTTGCTGTAGTATTTTCTGTACAATATTGTCAGTTTTTTTCAGATACATTTTTTTGCTTGTTGTTGTTGTTATTTACGGTAATTGTAACCTGTTCTGGAAACAGTATTTTACGTTTGTCTGTTATTTGCTGAGCTAACAGTGTTATGCACACTACTGTAGTAGCATGACAACTGGGACATGTTTTGTTGTGATTCTCCTTGTTGACATGTAGACTGATTGGGTATATTATATTTTCCTTAGTCGGCAGCTTTGGTCTTGTGTAGTGTTTTGTGAACTATTGTATAGTTGCACTTTCTCTGTGTACTTCATTTACAGTACTCTAATCACTGAGAATTAGACTTGCTAAAAGTGTTTTAGGTTAGCAACAGTTGTGTGTAACTGGTTCAAAATATTGAAGTCATATGAAATGTGTGTGTGTTTCATATGGTAACAAAATATTGTTTTTATGAAGTCGTGTATAGTTTTGACAAAAGTGTTCCATTTAGCAAATTATCTGAAGTGTTGTGTTACTTTGGTGTAGGGTTGTGCTAATTGTGTGTAGTGTTTTGACAAACCAGGCCCTTTTTTCAAAATTGTGCTTAAGCAATGGAAAAAACTGTAATGGAGCCTTTACATGGATCCAGTTCAAACACTCTCTATATGTAAAAGCAGATACATACATTGTTTAGAAAGTGATACAGAAAAACAGACTTCTGCAATAGTGTATTTGTAGGCACACCTTATTTACATACCGTACAACATGGTGCAGTTTACAATTGACCAGCAGCATAAACTTGTTCTGTATGCATTAGAGCTGAAAGTGACTAAGTTTACACTTACTTGCACATACTGCAATCCTAGATCTTTGACCCATTCTGAGTTACGCTCAAAGGATACTATGTACACTTGCTTCATGCATACCCTGTTGCGTTGGAGGACACGGTCAATAGTAGAAAGGCTGACGCTGATTATTCCTTCAAAGTCAACATTGTCTTCAACAACTCTTTGCTGTATTTCATGCAGTAGGATGGTATTGTTTTGACGCTCCATCTCAACAATGAGAACCTCTTGCTGTTGGGAGAACAATGCAGTCCTTCCACTTTCATGTGGTACTCATGCAATTCTACAAGAAAACATTACAAACATGTACATACAGTAAAAATAGCAATGGACATTACCTTTTATAAAAAAAGAAAAATTGTATTGTATTTTCCCCCAGTGCTTTTTTCTGTTGACAAATGGATGTGCTGACTGAAATGTAAACTTTCAGATACCAAAACGAAAATAAATTAGCCGTACTCTTCTCTGAATGACCTGATGGAGGCCACAGAGGACCTGATCAAATTGGGCTGTCCTCTTTGTCCTGCTTCCCTCATTGTCATTCCGTGAACAAGAACATGGTCTATCACAGTTGCCCGAATGTCATCTGAAATTACTGTTCTTGTTCTTCCTCATCCTCCTCATCCTCCTCGTCCGCGACCTCTTACACGTGCTCCACCTTCGCCTCTCAGATGGTTTCCATCCATTGTTGGTATCAACATTCACCTGGTGGACGTGCCTCCTCCTGCTCCTAGGGGTCTCCAGCGGACCTCCTCATCTACCACAGGGGGGGACGTGACACACCATTGCAAATTCCTTTTGTGTACAGTATTTGTGTATATCAGTTACACATCTCAACCCTTTCTGGAACCCTAAAACCTGTCAGTAGGGAACATTTTTGCTTTGCAGTAAAAACGGGTCCACAGTGAATCCACTGTCATGCCAGTTTACCGAATGGACGAGACGGTGTCTGGTAAATCTTCTTCTCTGTGTTTCTGTCAGCTTCTTGTGGCGCAGCTCCGTGCTACCTTAACGGGAACGGGCCGTCAGAGTATCATCTATAACATTTCACCCAAATGGAGTTTACTGTGTAAACTCTGGAAGAAATACGCGATTTTTCTTGGTATTACTCGCGTAAGAATGTCTTTCTCTTTAAAGTGTTAATTTTGCTGAGGGATACACCATAAACATTGATACACCAACCTTGATCTTGCATACTTGCCCGAAAACAATGTCAAACCAAACGTCATTCAAAAATCTGCTTAATGTATTCTGCCGTAATCAGGAATCGACATTTAAGCTTGTCCGCTTGTCATATTTTATTCACACTTTATGTTCGGACAAGTGAACTTCCCCTTGTAGTTGAAGTAAAAAAATTATAAAATCCATATGTATTAGTATTTGCAACAACATGAATTCCTCTTTCAGTTGTCTGTTCAGAAAAGTAAAACATGTAGTCTATCACTAGTACTAGCTATGTCATGCCACATTCTGCGGGGTAATGTAATGTAAAAACGCGTTAACGTTATTTACCCCACTGCCCGCGAAAGTGCCAACCTCGTAGACCCGACTCGTTTAATACGCTTGTGGACAAGCTCAAGACGTGCGGTCAGCACCTAAAATTGGCCAGTTTGCCAGGGAAAGCCGGGAAACGCAAAACAACCGGCGTAAAGGCATTTGAAGATAAAAGGGCGAGAACATTCGATTTAAATAAATTGAGGAATTATCTTGGGTCCACCACCACCAACAACTAATATGTTTGGTTTTAGCTATCGGGAGTGCCCTAATAAAGCCACAGAGAAAATGTATTCACAGAGAAAAAATATCTAGCTATCTATCTACGGCTCTGGCTATCGTTACCTGTGATATATCATAGCAAATACTCAACTGGCCAGCTAGAAAAAAAAACTTAAGCTCTTGGGCAAGTAAAAGATACATTCCTAAGGACAAGTACCAGAAACATCTTCATGTTAAGACCTGCATAATGTTTTCTTTTTTACTTTTTGCAACGCTAGCAAGCAACATATCAGAAAAATTGCACAGAACAAGAAGCAATTCCGTCAGTATGCAATAGATACTTTAGTTATGACTTCGTAACTTCTTCAACCAATACACAACTTACTATGTGTTTATTGTGTGAACGAGTTTTTTCAAATGGCGATAAAACTCTCACTTCTGAAGTGCCAGCTGGTTTTCGTTGTAACAATTCATAAGAATGTTTATTGTTTGCTTTTCTGATTGGCTGTGGTTTCAATAATATTTGAATGTTAAAATGTCTAGCTATTTCTGATTGGCTGCAGTTTGTGATCAAATATAAGTTAATTACTTAAAAATCATTTAATGCAATTTTCTGGATTTGGTTTTATTACGTCTCTCACATTTGAAGTGTAGCTATGATAAAAAAATTACATACCTCTACATGCTTTGTAAGTAGGAAAACCTGCAAAATCGTCAGTGTATCAAATACTTGTTCTCCCCACTGTATATAAAGAAATGATAAAAACCAAAAAAGTCAAATGACAGCTTACCATTTTTCTGGTGTCTTATTAATGGCAACGTCTACAGGAATACATTTACAGGTTTTTCTCTGGAAGATTTAGTGATATGGTTTCAGATTACGTTGCTATTGTTTTGTGGAAGGTTTCTTAGCAAGGTTTAGGAAATATTCAAATTTCTGTGGCAAAAAACATAGCCACACCGAACACCAGTTGCCATAACTTTATTCCAAAATGGATTACATTTTATTTTTATTTTTGCAAATCAATTAAAAATAAAAATAAATCACATGTACACAGCCTTTGCCATGACACTCAAAATTGAGCTCAGGTTCATCTTGTTTCCACTGATCATCCTTGAGATGTTTCTACAACTTGATTGGAGTCCACCTGTGGTAAATTTCATTGATTGGACATGACTTGGAAAGGCACACACCTGTCTATATAAGGTCCCCCAGTTGACAGTGCATGTCAGAGCACAAGCAAAGCCTTGAAGTTTGAGGAATTTGTCTATAGACCTCAGAGACCGTATTGTATCGAGGCACTGATATGGGGAAGGTTACGGAAACATTTCTGCACCGTTGAAAGTCCTAATGAGCATAGTGGCCTCCATATTCTGTAAAATGAAAGAAATTTGGAACCACCAGGACTCTTCCTAGAGTTGGCTGCACGGCCATACTGAGTGATTAGGGGAGAAGGGCCTTTTCAGGGAGGTGACCAAGTCCCTGATTGTCACTCTGACAGAGCTCCAGCGTTGCTCTGTGAAGAGAGGAGAACCTTCCGGAAGGACAATTATCTCTGCAGCACTCCACCAATCAAGCACGTATGGTAGAGTGGCCAGACGGAAGCCACTCCTCAGTAAAAGGCACCTGAAGGACTCTCAGACTTTGAAAAACAAAATGGAACTCTTTGGCCTGAATGCCAAGGAGGAAACCAGGCATTGCTCATAACCTAGCCAATCCCTTCAGTGAAACATGGTGGTGGCAGCATCATGCTGTGGGGATGTATTTCAGCGGCAAGAACTGGGAGACTATTCAGGATCAAGCGAAAGAACGCAGCAATGTACAGAGACATCCTTGATGGAAACCTGCTCTAGAGCGCTATGGACCTCAGACTGGGGTTAAGGTTTATCTTCCAACAGAACAACGGCCCAAATTGAACCCAGTTGAACATCTCTGGAGAGATCTGAAATAGCTGTGCACCGACACTCCCCATCCAACCTGATGGAGCTTGAGAAGTCCTGCAAAGAAGAATGGGATAAAATGCACAAAAATAAGTGTGCCAAGCTTGTAGCATCATACTCAAAAAGACTTGAGGCTGTAATTGCTGCCAAAAGAGCTCCAACAAAGTAAGACCATTTCCATAACAACACCCCATCCAAATGAAACATAATTACACTAATTTGACTGACATACCCACCGTTGTTAGAGCAGCAAGCCTACTGCTAACTATACAATTACTAGATTTACTTTGCGGGAGAGTCATCTGGGATACAACCAAACAGAACTGAACAGGTGTTTGTTGGTGCGTTTTTGCAGCATTTTGGTTGTTTTTGCATTTCTCACTCTTCATATGGGATTCCACAAATGTACTTCCTATTGTGCCACGTATGCAAAAAACTTCTTGCAAACAACACAGTCAGCTTTGTTTTCTTACCTTTCAACAGATTTTAACCACAAAGCTAAGTTGGTATTTTTCAACCACTTCTGATTTACACATATTAGCACTTTCCCATGCTACCTGCGGGAAGGTTAGCAGTCAACCGATATGTAGCTAGCTAAATTACCTATCTGGGTATAAGCTAGCTATCTTCCTTACGAACTTTACGAAATTTGGAATAAAAGCAGCCAACAATTGTCTTGTTTTACATCTAACATAATGAATACTGTGAAACCAGAGCTAAAAGCACATTATTTTTTGTGACACCTATTTACAATGCTAAAAGAACATTTAAGACCTATACAAATAGTAAATAAGACCATTTAATACTTTTCAAGGACTTTTATTTAAATAAATCCAAGTATTGGGAACCTTGTCTTTTATATTCCAAGTTTTTACATTTTATTATTGTACTAATTAAAGATGAATTATGTTTAAAAAAGACTTTAATGAAGTTCACGACAAGTTCAACAACAATAAGACCTTTTAAAAATAGGAAATGTATTAGATTAATCCATGTATTGCAAACCCTGTCTTTCATGTTCCATGTTTTCACATTTCATTCATATACTAATTAGAGATTAGATTTAAAAGACGATTTATAACGCTGCATAAAAAAGTTGCAGCGGTGTCTCAGCTGAATTTCTGTCAGCTTATGGTGTTGCTGTGATAGGCTTGTCAGGTGGCAGATGTCTGATTGTAGAATATTGTTTATGTTTTATTGCATAGGCAAGTTTGTGTTCATATGCTTTTGCAACGTTGTATGGCAGTCATGGTAACAAAGCCACTTGTATTGAATAGAAGGCGCTAATGTGCGCCTGGATGCTGGATGCTAAAATGCTTTACGGGGAAGTCTGACAGCAACACCATAAGACTTAAAAATGTGTAACCACTGTGATAACAAGGAGTTCACAGTGTATCTCTCAGAGAACACCTTTAAGAGAAAGAAAATCTTACACGGGTAATACCAAGAAAAAGAGCATACATTTTCCAGAGTTTACACAGTAAACTCCATTTGGGTGAAATGTTATAGAGGATACTCTGACGGCCCGTTCCCATGAAGGCAGCACGGAGCTGCGCCATAAGAAGCTGACAGAAACACAGAGAAGAAGATTTACCAGACACCGTCTCGTCCATTCGGTAAACTGGCAGGTTTTAATATTGCAGACCACAGTTTTTTGCAAGTAGCTGAAAACTCTTACTGTCATAAATCTTCGGTGTAAACTTGCCTTAATACCAAACCCCCCACAACAGCTCAACGCCCCCTTTATCAAAATATTGCGTCCTGCACCCCGTCGTCGTCTGAACGCTCCCTGGGGGGCAGTACCGCCCCTGTTGAGAAACAGTTCTCTACACATACTCATACCAACTTAGTGTATGGTGACCTCTAGTGTTATCTAATTATCTGCCAGGGTTCTACTCTAAGGGGTGGGGAGTGTGTGGCTGTGAACCTACCATGTGTACTTACTCTACTGTTATGGACTTTGGGTACAAGATGAACTCAAGTATCTAAACAGATTCCTAACTGCTGAAACATCTTGTCTTCACAGGGATTGAAGGTCAAATACTCAAAACCCAATGGAGGATTATATCAATTATTCAGATACTATGGCTTTCAATTACATCAATAGAACGTTGGTTTTAATGAATAAACTTGTGGGCATTGAACCTCCCTTAAACCACAATATATGCTACAAGTATGTGTACTGTATCTTCTACCTGGTGGTCATGATCATCACCTTCCTGGTTGGTGTTTTTGGGAATGGCCTGGTCATCTGGATCACTGGTCTCAAGATGAAGAAGTCGGTCAACACCACCTGGTACCTCAGCCTGGCCGTGTCCGACTTCATGTTCTGTGTTGCCTTTCTACGCTTTAACTTCATCCGAAATGTTACAAATGAGTGCATCTTTGGGCGTTCCATGTGTAACTTCATCAATGCTCTGCTATTCATCACCATGTTCAGTAGCGTCTTCCTCCTGGTCATCATCAGTGTTGATCTCTGTGTGTCTGTGGTGTTTCCAGTGTGGGTTCAGACCCACCGTACCGTCAACAAGGCCTCTGTTGTGGTGGTCCTGGTCTGGGTTTCCTCTGTTTTCCTCAGCACCGGTGTTACGTTTGCAGGTAAAACAGACATCAACAAGATAGCAAGGAGTCACTTCATTGGTGGCTTTGCTTTGTCCTTCCTCATCATCATCTTCTGTTACTCTGTCATCATCCTGCGACGGAGAACCAGACGGATGATGAGTGTGTCCTCCAAGTCCCTCAGAGTAATGACTGTCCTGGTAGTCATGTTCTTCATCTGCTGGCTGCCCTTCCATGTCATCAAATTGTTACTCCAGATCCCCAAATATAACAACCCAGAAGTTGTTATTCCTGGACTAATGGTGGGGGAAACATTATCCACAGTCCATGGTTTCCTCAGACCAGTGCTGTATGTTTTCATGGGGAATAATGTCCCTCCAACACACAACTGGTCCATATGTCATAGGATAGAGAATGCCATTGGAGAAGAGGGTCCCACCCCCCCCCCCCCATCACCACCATAACCACCACTAGCATTGTATAAAAATGTAATTATAATGTATATTATTTGCCAATTGCCATCTTATCACCCTGCCCCCCTAACTCTTCCCAGGTCTTTGGGATCTCTTGAGGCCAGGTGGCTAATGACGTGAAGAATAGGTTATTTGAGTCTATTTGATTTTTTTAAAAAAAGTAGGTTCTTGCATCTTTTCGAGCTTGAAACAGTAGTATATTCCATGACAGACCCAACTTTGTCTTGCCTCAAAACTTGTTTGTGACAACTGACAACAGCTGTCTCTGATTGGGGAACCCTGAATAGCAGCATAGAGGTGCCTCGAGGCACAAAAGATGGCCAGGGGCCCCCAGCCATAATGTGACTGTCAGGCTCCGCACAAGGATATGGGAGTTCACAGTCTGAACAAGATGCTGTGTCCCCTTGTGTCTCAACTTAGTGTATGGTGACCTCTAGTGTCAGTTACAGACATGTCAGTATCCTTCTCATAAACCACAATACTGTATATGCTAAATATGGCTCAAGACATGCTGTTACTATATGGCTTTCTATTTGTGGACAATTTACAGTTTTCTTCGACCAGAAAAATCCCCCACACACAGGTATGGCTCCCGAAACCTTTCCTTAAATATGTCTCCTACTCTAGCCTCCAGTAGATCGTTTAAGGCCTGACGCCCTGTATCCTTGGAGGCTCACCCAGGATTTGACGCTTGTGCATCAGGGTAGCTCCTCTGTTAGTTATCACAAGCTGATAAGTTAAACAATATTAGTAATTTGACCTTGTCTTTAGGAAACATTCTAAAATTATGGAAATGTGCATGTGTTGCCTGTGCTTGACTTCGGTGATACAATATACCAAAGTGCATCTGATTCTGCTCTGAAGTTGCTTTGAACCACCATTGTGCCCTTCACTTTATTGCATCAGACAGTTATAATGCTCATGACTGCATCCTTTCTTGAAAGTTGGCTGGACTTCCTTAATAGTGTGTCGATCCATTCATTACTCTTATTTTTGTATATAAATCTTTACTCTGCAGGTCTCCAGCATACTTAACATCTCTGTTAATACCTAGATGTTGGTTAGTAGTTGGTTTGTGTAACAGACAAACTTTGTGACTACTGAGATGGGTAGTTCTGCCGTTACATACAAAGCATCTTATGTGTGGAAGTGTATCCGATTGGAGTTTCCTTTGGATGCCCTGGTGTCCATGTGTCATTTTAAGAAATTGTGTGAGAGTGAGAAATGTTTGTTTTAATTGTTTGGGATGGCTATTTTCTGCCTGTATGTACATTTTCTGTGTTGAGTTTTTTTCATAGTTTTTTACTGTTCATTGTTTTATTCCTGGATTTATGTACCCAGGACATACTTGTAAATGAGAACTAGGTCTCAGTGTGTCTCCCTGGTAAAATACAAGTAACTTTAAAAAAAATGATTGGTTATACCCATGTTTAATGTTGTTTTGTTTTCTCTTGTCTTGTGATTAGGTTTTGGTTTTGTGATGTTTCAGTTCCTTTATTACATGTTCTCCATTCTCCCTGCGATTTTATCCTGGCTTACCATGTTCCAACATTACAGATACATATATCAGATCGCTGGTTAGGAATAAGTAGATCTTTACAGACAGTTTTCAAAACATACATCCTGGAGGAGAACAAAGTATTATAATCTTCTTAGAGCCTGGTAAGTGTAATGTTAACTATTATTATCAGATTATTTTTGCTGTGGAATTCGTACCACTAGCTAGTCAATATTTTGTACATTTGAAAAAGGTGGGGGGAAGAGTATGTGTCAGAGCTGTTGGATGAGGAGGAAGAGTATGTGTCAGAGGTGTTGGATGAGGAAGAGTATGTGTCAGTGTTAGATGAGGAAGAGTATGTGTCAGTGTTAGATGAGGAAGAGTATGTGTCAGTGTTAGATGAGGAAGAGTATGTGTCAGTGTTGGATGAGGAAGAGTATGTGTCAGTGTTAGATGAGGAAGAGTATG
>JACXGK010004293.1:0-19457 GCA_016801125.1 Novumbra hubbsi | reverse complement strand
TATGTGTCAGAGGTGGTGGATGAGGAGGAAGAGTCCTCAGACATGATGAGGAAGAATTCATCTCTCATTAATTTGATTATACAGTTGGTCAACATTGTTTGAGTTTATTGTAATGGGCATTTCATTGAGTTTTCTTTGGTCATTGGGCTTTTACATAGTGGACTATTGCATTTTTACGCCACTGCTGGTATACAGACATTCAATTCTGTATTTCACTTAAAGTTATTCAGAAGGTGTTTATCAGATTATTGTATTACAGTGTTTTAATTGCTTGTTACTATTTTCCCAATTATGTAGTAATGTTTCACAAGCTCAATTACAAACAACAGATTGTCCAAAAAAATCTAATTCACATTTTACATTATCTTGATTACAAAACACAGGCTAATAATCAGAGTTCCATTCCAGTTGGACTTGTCTACAAGCCCACATTCCTCTTTAATCTTCCCTAGCGGAAAATACCTGTCTAAACCTACCATGTGTACTTACTCTACAGCAAAGGACATTGGGTACAAGATGGACTCAAGTATCTAAACAGATTCCTAACTACTAAAACATCTTGTCTTCACAGGGATTGAAGGTCAAATACACAAAACTCAATGGAGGATTATATCAGTTATACAGATACTATGGAGAATTATAATGACTACACAGAGATGGAAGATTATGTCGATTACACACATGAAAATGTCCTTCCCTTAAACCACAATATATGCTTCTCTGAGGTTTTCTGTATCTTCTACCTGGTGGTCATCATCATCACCTTCCTGGTTGGGGTTTTTGGGAACGGTCTGGTCATCTGGATCGCTGGTCTCAAGATGAAGAAGACGGTCAACACCACCTGGTACCTCAGCCTGGCCGTGTCCGACTTCATACTCTGTGTTGCCTTTATAACATTTAACTTTGTCCGCATTTTTACAAAAAGTGCATCTTCGGGAATTTCATGTGTGACATTACCTTTTTTATGACAACCATCACCATGTTCAATAATTTCTTCCTCCTGGTCATGATCAGTATTGATCGCTGTTTGTCTGTGGTGTTTCCAGTGTGGGTTCAGACCCACCGTACCGTCACCACTGTTGTGGTGCTCCTGGTCTGGGTTTCCTCCGGTTCCCTCAGCACTCGCTTTTTGTTTGCGGGTGAAACACACAGCTACACGATATTAATGAGTAACTTCAACAGGAGCTTTGCAATGACCATCCTCATGATCATCTTCTGTTACTCTGTTATCATCCTGCGACGGAGAACCAGACGGATGATGAGTGTGTCCTCCAAGTCCAACAGAGTAATGACTGTCCTGATATTTATGTTTTTCATCTGCTTGGTGCCCTACTCTCTTTCCCCGATCTTACTCCGGATCACCAAATATAACATTCCAGAGGTCTTACAACCTGCGCTAATGGTGGGAGTAACATTATTCACAGCCCATGGTTTCCTCAGACCAGTGCTGTATGTGTTCATGGGGAATAACACCCCTTCAACACACAAGTGGTCTATATTTCATAGGATTCAGAATGCCATTGGGGAAGAGGGTCCTACCACCACCCACAACACCACCACAACCACACCCAACACCACCACCAACCATGAAACATCCACACATGTCTAAAACACTCTTGTCAGGGTCACAAGACCTCAGCAGCTGTGGAACACCGTGTTGTTAAGCAATGCTTAACTTATCAAACATTTCTATTAATAATGTATGTTCTTTTTATTGCCTAGTTTAAAAGTGCCTTTAACTGCACGTATCTAACTGCACGACATGCATGCTTTTCATCTGTTTGAAATATGAATGTTATGATGAATGCTGATTGTCTACATAATCAACAAGCCTAGTTCACATACCCATTCTTACCCTAAAAGACGGTGGTCTATTCTTCCTTTGGTCTCATATTCCATAAAAGTCACAGCAAAACAGTAGCAGACGGACACATGATCTTATAAAAGTTCCTTCCTCCCTGCATTACTTAAGTAAACTTCCAAATGACCTTTAGAAGTCATTGTACTGTATTATGTTTTTGCAGTCCAGTGTGCAGCCGTGTGCTACAACTCTTTTGGAATGTTTCAATCTGTGGAATGTTCGTCCTTCTATCCTCTGGGGTCGACCTCAAATGATCTCGAATCTGTCTCACATTCCTAATTTGGCACGTAGTTTTCCATATACCAGAGCATACGTGTGTGTAGTTCACACATCTTGATCAGCATCAAAGCTCCTGGGGAAAAAAGACTGATGTATGTTAAAATGCCTGTTATGCTCTGTCTTTGATGCAATTTACTTTACAGTAAATTATGTTTTACAAATCTTTTTAAGATTTTGGCTAGCATGAATGAAGCTTCATTTAACGCAGTAACAGCAGTTCAATGTGCTTCTGAGAAGCGATTACATTGTATTCTCCACAATCACCAGAAGGGGGCGGTAAATTACAACTGATCAGACTGTTTTCAGGCCACTAAATCTCTCCGCCTGAGTGACAACCAACCCAACAGAACGCCATTCCTGTATTTGCTATAATTTTTTATATGAAATCTAACATTTCCGATAGAATAATGACATCAATTCTTTCTATCACCCTTCCTGTTAAAGGTCAGGAGGCTTCATGTTCAGGAATGGTAAATAAACACATTGAACGTGAACATAAAGATATCCACATGTGAATTAATGGCGGCTATATTTATGAATTATATATAATGTTGATAATCCCCATCAGATACATTTCAGATGGTGGTGACCTTTGTTCTTCTGTAGTTATAAAACAGCACATAGTTACTTTCACGGGCCACAATATAATATCCTCTTCAGATAGAAATAGCAGTATTCTAGAAATGTGTGGTGATATTGACAGGATGTGCTTATACAGACGTTTTAGTAAAAAGGAACATTTATGAATAAGGCCAAAACCTTTAAGTGGGTTCAAACTGGAGTGGGTTGAGAGGGGACTGATCATAAAAGGTCCATGTTATTGGGAAACAAATAGCTTGAGAACCAGATACAGTACGTTCTGGCAAATTCTTATTTCATTGTTAGGAGAGAAAATTAAAGTTGGAGCTGGGGCTGAGAAATTAAGGCAACACAATCAGTTCTGGCACTCAGGCTAAGAAGGAGCTACACATCAGTTAGAGGTCACCAGTAAAGTCACCCTAATGACTGATAACATTCCACATTCATCAAATTGTAATATTTCTTTTATTAAATATTTTCATGGACAAAAACCTTATATTCTTGTAAAGTTCCATTGCAATTAATATTTAAACAAAATGTGTTACTGAGCAATCATATGTCACTCAACCTGACAAACTCTGACCATGACAACAGTTTTATTTGCATTACAGTGAAATCATCATGACTACTGCTTCTTTGTGAGAACCAGGTTTGTGGTTGTACCTGATAAGGACCAGTTCACACGACCTTCGGTTTGACACTTGTTAGCAGAATGTTATTGGTTTGGGTCAGTGGTTGTCTGCTTCTAAAGTCTGTCATATAAAACCAATAAAGCTATTGCTGAGTAAGTGCAGGATTATTGAGAAACTGTGACACAGACTGTTGACAAACCACAAGATGCAGGTCGGAATCTGTGAGAAAGGAAGTAGGGAGGTAATAAAAAAACACCAGACCAGGAAGTGAATAACAAGTCCTATGCATACAGTGGTGCAAAAAAGTATTTAGTGTTTATTTTCCACCATCATTTGCAAATAAATTCATTACAAATCCTACAATGTGATTTTCTGGATTTCTTTTTCTCATTTTGTCTGACATAGTTGTAGTGTACCGGTGATGAAAATTACAGGCCTCTATCATCTTTTTCAGTGGGAGAACTTGCACAATTGCTGGCTGACTAAATACTTTTTTGCCCCACAGTATATATTATAGACGTAGATATTAAAACATCAATAATGAAAAGTCAATTATTTGATAATGGTTGGAATTATAATGCTATTTAGTGATTAACGTCTCTTTTACATGTTCTGGACTTCTGGTGGGGCTGTCATGAAGAGAAGCAACAACCTTTCAACAATATATATATATATATATATATATATATTCAATATAAGATACAAACTTTAGAACAATCATACAATTATTGTTAGTTTATATTTTTCTACTTGGTGAAATAGACCAATAGTAACTAGTGGGACTAAAAGTGTGTCAAGGATTGTTGTAGGTTAGCAATTTCCTGTGCTAGTCAATATGTTTAACACCTCTCATTCCTCTGTATAATATAAATGCCACAGCTACAAGTGACGTCAAACTTGAATGTGGGTTTGGAGGATGTGGGGAGGTGGCCAAGGGTCAGTGGACATACCTTTTAATAGGACGAGTCCCAGATATGTCCGGGCTGGCCTGTCAACTCTCCATGTCATTGTTTGCCATGACAAAGGAGACAGTAGGACAGCATGAACGCATCTGGTACTGGGGAAGAGCTTTACCCCAGTAATAGCTCAAGGGAAAATTACTAATTAGATGAAATTAGATTCAACTTTATTGTCAATGAACAGTACAAGTACAGAACAGCGAAACGCAGTTAGCATCCAACCAGAAGTGCAAAAAAGAGCAGTGCAAAAAGTTGTGCAGAAATGTTGTGAAGGGCAATGTGTCAATATACAGGTGCTCCACTGTATGGGCTTATAAATGAAGCACATTGTGCAAATGGCATGGTTAAGTAATGTGCAGTTGCGCAATGTACAAAGTGCATATCTGCAGTTGGCAGTACAAACGGAATGCATTAGTGCAAGGGTAAGATGAAGTGTCCAGGTGTAAATTTGCAAAGAAGTAGACAGTATACATTGTGCAAATGGCAATAATGATAGGTAGTATGTGCAGAGCAGGAGGAAGCCTGTCGTCGAGACACAGAGTTCAGTAGGCTAACAGTAGCTGGGAAGAAACTGTTCCTAAGCCGGCTGGTGCAGGAATGAAGAGACCGGTACCGCTTGCCAGATGGCAGGGGGGCAAACAGTTTGTGACTCGGGTGTGATGGGTCCCTGATGATGCCACGAGCTCTCCGCAGACAGCGCTTGTGCTGGAGGTCTTTGACCAATGATGCGCTGGGCAGTTTTCACCACCCACTGCAAGGACTTCCGGTCGGCCGTAGAGCACCCGTTGTACCAAACTGTGGCCCAGTTAGTCAGGATGCTCTCGACTGTGCAGCGGTAAACGTTTACCAGGATGTTTGTTTATAGGCGGGCCTTCTTTAACTTCCTTAAAAAGTACAGGCGCTACTGCGCCTTTTTTAACAGGCTTGAGGTGTTGAAAGACCAGGAGAGGTCATCGGAGATGTGGACACCCAGGAATTTGAAGCTGGCCACACGTTCCACCGTGGTCCCATCAATGAGGACTGGGGCATGGATGCAGTAATCCACAATAAGTTCTTTGGTCTTCTTGGTGTTGAGGGCCAGGTTGTTGTCTGCGCATCAAGCCACAAGGTACTTGACCTCCTCTCTGTAGGCTGACTCATCGTTGTTGCTAATCGTCCGTGAATTTGACGATGATGTTGGAGCTGTGCAGAGGGACGCAGTCATGGGTGAAAAAAGAGTACAGGAGTGGGCTAAGCACCTCAGGAGGTGAGGTTGTCTAACCTGACAGACTGGGGTCTGTTGGTAAGAAAGTCTAGAGTCCAGTTGCAGAGAGAGGGGCTGATCCCAAGGTCGTGGAGTTTGGTAACAAGTCTAGAGGGGGTGACCGTGTTGAACGCCGAGCTGAAGTTGATGAAGATGTTATTCAAACGTTCAATGGAAGTCAAGCATAGACACACAGCTAAGTTCCCTAGGCTGATGTATTCCATTTCACCCTAAACCCAGCACAAAGTGGAAGCCAGAGTTAAAACAATGCACATAGTTCTTACAAAGGCAACCCACCACTGAGCATATAGTCTCAGGAAAACGTGAAGTAATTGGGCCTTAGGATGTGCAAATGCTCCCACAGACAGTGGGAATGATCCACAAGGGCTGGGGTTTGGTGGACTCCCACCATGGATAGAAGGATGGGTCGGTACTGTTCAACCATATACTTGATTATAAAATGTCACTTTTTGCAATATGCCTGCATGCAAACAGACGTGACTACATGTTCCTTTCTGGTAGTTGTGGTTATCCCTTGACACAGTGGGGCCTGGCCTTTGCATGCATGCTGGGGGGTGGGACTGGGGGTTGGAACAGGGTCTGTGGTTATGACTGCTTGTAATCAGGCATCTGGCCAGGTATAAGTAGATCTTTGCAGTGTTTAGCGAATCATGAATCCTAAACTAAACACAAGAATATCGTCCTTGCCTCAGGTAAGTTACATTTTACAACCATTACAATATGAAGATGATTATACCGCTTTAATGGTGTTTGCAGATAAACGTACAAAAATTCAAGTTGTAGTGCTTCAAAATCTGAATATATTGTATGAGGTACAGTAATATGCAAAAGGACATTTAATTAGGTAGTGTTTATTTTATAAATAAAAAAAACCTACAGTTGGGAGAACAAATATTTGAAACACTGCCGATTTTGCAGGTTTTCCTACTTACATAGCATGTAGAGGTCTGTCATTTTTATCATAGGTACACTTAAACTGTGAGAGACGAAATCTAAAACAAAATTCCAGAAAATCACTTTGTGTGATTTTTAAGTAATCCATTTGCATTTTATTGCATGACATAAGTATTTGATCAGAAAAGCAGAACTTGATATTTGGTATAGAAACCTTTGTTTGCAATTACAGAGATTATATGTTTCCTGTAGTTCTTAACCAAGTTTGCACACACTGCAGCTGGGATTTTGGCCCACTCCTCCATACAGAGCTTCTCCAGATCCTTCAGGTTTCGGGGCTGTTGCTGGGCAATACAGACTTTCAGCTCCCTCCAAAGATTTTCTTTTGGGGTTCAGGTCTGGAGACTGGCCAGGACCTTGAGATGCATCTTACGGAGCCACTTCTTAGTTGCCCTGGCTGTGTGTTTTGGGTCGTTGTCATGCTGGAAGACCCAGCCACGACCCATCTTCAATGCTTTTACTGAGGGAAGGAGGTTGTTGCCCAAGATCTCGTGATACATGGCCCCATCCATCCTCCCCTCAATGCGGTGCAGTCGTCCTGTCCCCTTTGCAGAAAAGCATCCCCAAAGAATGTTTCCACCTCCATGCCTCACGGTTGGGATGGTGTTCTTGGGGTTGTACTCATCCTTCTTCTTCCTCCAAACACGGCGAGTGGAGTTTAGACCAAAAAGCATTATTTTTGTCTCATCAGACCACATGACCTTCTCCCATTCCTCCAGATGGTCACTGGCAAACTTCAGACGGGCAAGGGAGACCTTGCGTGCGCTGCAGGATTTTATTCCATGAAGGCATTGTTTGATACTAATGGTTTTCTTTGAGACTGTGGTCCCAGCTCTTTTCAGGTCATTGACCAGGTCCTGCCGTGTAGTTCTGGGCTGATCCCTCACCTTCCTCATGATCATTGATGCCCCACGAGGTGAGATCTTGCATGGAGCCCCAGACCGAGGGTGATTAACCGTCATCTTGAACTTCTTCCATTTTCTAATAATGGTACCAACAGTTGTTGCCTTCTCACCAAGCTACTTCCCTAATGTCCTGTAGCCCATCCCAGCCTTGTGCAGGTCTACAAAATGTATCCCTGATGTCCTTACACAGCTCTCTGGTCTTGGTCTTAATACATGTAATGAGTGGAGAACAGGGGGGCTTCTTAAAGACAAACTAACAGGTCTGTGAGAGCCGTAATTCTTACTGGTTGGTAGGTGATCAAATACTTATGTCATGCAATAAAATGCTAATTAATTACTTAAAAATCATACAATGTGATTTTCTGGATCTTTGGTTTAGATTCCGTCTCTCACAGTTGAAGTGTACCTATGATAAAAATTACAGACCTCTACTTAATTACTTAAATATCATACAATGTGATTTTCCGTCTCTCACAGTTGAAGTGTACAGTTGAAATGACAAAATGTACCAAATACGTGTATGAATGTATGGTAGCCAGTGCAGTATTGTGAACATGTATATATTCAGCTGCCATATTTTATTGCGGATGGTAAATATTGGTTATTGGATCGCTCCCCTTTAGGTTTTGTCGTATCACAGGTGGTGTAGAAGTCATGTGGCGAGACACCGTCCTAACCGTTGCTGTGCTGTATTTCTTCCATACTTGGACTTCAAGTGTGGACTCAAAGACGGTAAAACAGTTTCTCAAGCTCTGCCATAAAGCTACAGTTCACAACACAGCATGCGGTGTTGACATTGTATTTTCTGTTATTGTCAATCAGATAAAAAGATAGCTAAAGTAAATAATAAAACTTTGTTTCCCGATTCATTTTGTGAAGGTGCGTCTTTCTCCCCCTAATCTAAATCTGACCATACACTTGGACATGGCTCGTGACTCTGTTGACGACATGTATAAGGACTGCGCTGAAGAAATGAACAACCAAGTGCAGAATAAATATCTTCCAAAAGAACTGAATTACCCACCCTTCAATGATTCCTGGAAATGGGCAGATAAGTGCGCAATCGCTACGAAAAAACGATTTAAGAAAAACGATGTAGTGTTTGATCCTAATGAACTTCCACATGATCGTGTCCAGGCTGTTTGTGCGTTCACAAGTGGTCATCCTCAAATATTTAGTGAGTTTAACAAGGCAGTCCGCACCGGAGGAAAACAGTACATATCCTCTTTTAAGTTCCACACTCTGCATTTCCTCCTGACTGATGCTCTCAGTCTCCTGAAAAGGAGGCGCCAAGAAGATTGTATCACCTCATACAGGAGAACAAAAGACCAAATTGTTGCTAAAGTTGGCAAAGAAATTCGATTTGGGTTCTTTGCATCCAGCTCCATCAACAGAGAAGCCAATGAAAACTTTGGAGCAATTTCCTGCTTTGAGATAACGACATGTCACGGTGCTTATCTCACGGCCTATTCCAAATTGCCAAAAGAGTTGGAGGTGTTGATTCCACCTTATGAAGTGTTCAAAGTTACAGAAGAGCTCAAGAGAGAAAACGTTAAAGACCTTTGGTGCAACGTTGTGTACAGACTGCAGAGCATCAGACCAGAGAGTAAGATGAATTGCAAATCAATTTAAAATAAGTGACATCATCACTTACTCATTGTCATCGATATCAATTATCCAGCTGGGCTGCATATGCTTTTTGAGATGCAAAGATGGAAATTTTCATTTTTAATCAATGTTTTTTTTTTTTGTCAATCCAAAATACTTTTTGCATTTTAATGCATTTATCTGCCTGATCCTCTTTTGGACATATCAATACGTGGACATTATGACACCAGTGTGATGGTTCTGTACACATGGGGAGATATGAGTCTAGAGTCAACTTGACCCAGCTGAAATGTCAAGGACTGTTATAATCAAATTGGCTTTAACATAATGCTGTTGGCTAGTCCAACCCCAACACAGATACAATAAAGGCTTTTGCTTTAAACAGCTCTTACGCAAAGTTATAATAATATTTACAAAATCAGAATGTTATTTAATTATGTTTTTAAATTGTTTATTGATTTGGTTTGGAAAACTAATTCACTGTTTTAAGATTTGATTCGGAAAATGTGTTTTCAAACTGTTCCGCGAGTAAATTGTTTTTTTTTTAACTTTTGGAACCACTTGAGAGCTTGCACTGTAGCTTCAATAAAGCATTACTAAACACAATCCAAGTGTTTCTGTGTTTTAAAAAAAAACCAAAGTGATTACACTCTTCACAACCACCAGAGGGACGATGCTGTTTAGAAATAACCCAACCTTTAACCCAACCAAGACACAATCTTTCAAGACACACATCTTGGTCTGGGGGAAGTATTTCTGTTAACCTACAGGATGATTACCGCCAACTCAAGGTGCAAGAACCAAATGCACGCATAACTCACACGAGGACCAAACCTAGCAGGAAGTAAGTAGACATTGCGGGTATTGTGTTAGGTCAGTCGATGTTCTGTTTATTAGGGAGTTGCTGGGAGCTTGCAGTGTCTGTCAGTGACAGATTTTCGCTCAAACACAACTTGCAAAATTGAGCCAGTCATAAATGGAGTCCAATTGTTCGGTGGCTTGTGATCAAGCCACAGAACGTCCAATACATTGACCTAAATCAGATCTATATGTTTGGGCTGTACAGCATGTGTTCATTGTCCCCAACCCTTCTCCATATATGTCATTAGGCATTAGGTTTATTTGATAGGACATTTCACACACAGGGCAATTAAAAACACTTTGCATTAGAGAAAATGATAGGAGTAATTAAGCAGACGAGGAGCATTAGTTAGTGTGTACTCTTTATCTCATCCCTGAGGGATTAGAACCCACAGCCCTAGCGTCACAAGTATGATGTTTTACTAAGTGAGCTACATGTTACAACTTATTTACATGTTTTTATTTATTTTAAAGAGAAATATACAAGACCCAGATGCCTTTTATAGCTCTGCCATGTGTTATAACAGAAAAAATAATTAACAGATCAAAATATAAAACACAAATTAACACAAAATTACCAATAAAACCTAAATGAAACAGATATTTCAAAAGCCTCATAGGCACCAGAAAGTCGAGTTTCTGGACGCTCTGCAAGTGGGTCCATGAGAGGAGTGGTATGGAATGGACCCGCGGTATCTCTAGGATCAGAGGGTCTAATGACTTCTGTTGTTTCTACTTGGATGTAGGAGAGCCATTTTCTGCAGGACAACCTTGGTTTTGAGCTTCAACATGCCCCTTTTGGAAGGCAAGGAGACCCTGAACCTACTTATATAAAATAAAATGATGTGTGTGAAAATGTGCAGCAGAGATACAAGTTAAGGCTGCATGATGTACTGCAGGGGACAGAAACCGCATAGGAAACCTTTGACGTGGCCCTAACAGGAACCACATAGAAAGCCTTTGACGGGGCCCTAACAGGAACCACATAGAAAGCCTTTGACAGGGCCCAAACAGGAACCACATAGAAAGCCTTTGACGGGGCCCTAACAGGAACCACATAGAAAGCCTTTGACAGGGCCCTAACAGGAACCACGTAGAATGCGACGGGGCACTAACACTAATGATAACACTAATGATAACCAGATGAATCACACCAATGTAGTTGCTGTAATTGTTCTCCATCCATGTCTAAACCTTTACACTTTGAAAAGCTGCTCAGGAATGGGTCCCACGAGGCGCCTTACAGATCCAGTAGCTAGAATTGAGACACCCAAAATCCCACCACACTCCTTGGTCTGCGTTGGAACCGATAGCCCCACACTGCATGGACGTGTCTGAAGGCGTTCTCGCCCAATACCTGCGGTGGAAACAACACAGGCTTAAACCAGTCCCCCTCATGGCTGAAGATCCTAGAGCATTGTTTCCCAATCCAGGTCCTGACTCCAAATTTCGCCTTTACACACTTACACGCCCGATTGACTTAATCAACCTATTATCCAGTCTCTAATTTTAAAGCATTCCTGATCCCCGGGACCAGGGTTGGGAGACACTCTCCCAGAGTGGAGTACAACCAACACAGAGAACCGCAGTTTCTCACGTGGCGTTGGTCAGCGTTGTGTTGTCCACCCACTTCCACGTCCCCTCATCCACCGAGTAACTGAGACCGATCCAGGCCCAGCTGCCGACGGTGTGTAACCCGTTGACGAAGATCTGTCGCAGTGGAACACAAAACAACCCGGTGAAGTCCAAGTCTCCCCTGACCTTTCTGGGCTCTCACTCTCCACTCACCACTTCCTCTTTGCTCTTAACGGTGACCAGGTCCGCTCCCCTGCCCAGACAGTCCTGCCTGCTCCCGTTCCACGATTGGTTCTGGTTGGATGTGTAATAACAGCTGCTGTTGCCAAACGTGATCCATCCTTCGGGACAGCAGTCTGTAAGTGGCACATTTCGTTCCTTCAGACGGGATCTTTTGACACCAGTTCCATATGTATGTCAAAATAATAAAAAGTACAACGATAAAAACACGTTGGATTTGATCATTTCAACAGGGCGTGATTTGGAGAGGTTTGTTTAACAAGAAGGTCACTGGTTTAGCTTACCTATTGTCAGGTTACTGGTTCTATCAGCCGTTAGCTGGTTTATCTGCGCCTGAAGCGTCGCTGTTAGTTTGTAATCTGCAGCAGATGCAACAATTGTAGCTTTAAAATCTTTTACAGCGGTTTCTCATGACAATACAACCATTGCATTTGTATGTTGAACTTACAGTAGACAGACAGCCCTAAGATTCCAGCCAATAGGAGGACACTGAGCAGGCCCAAACATACTGCGAGATGAAAGGTTCTATTCTTCAGGTCCTCTGACCCTGACCAGAGAAAATGTTGCACTTTAATAACTGCACACAATGAAAATGTACATGACTTCATTGCATTAATAAGTATCATGAGTACTCAGCGTAAAATATGTAATATGAAAGTCTGTATAAAACATTGAACAATCCTTAAATACAAGTACCGGTCCCAAATCATTTTTAACACTTTGACAGTTGTTTAAAAATGTGTGAATGGATAGTTCACCAATATTTCATTATTGCTGAGAAATTACTGCTTGATGACACTAACAAACTTTTAATAACTAGTGTTGATAGTGTTCTACAGAATGTGTGTGTATGTGTGTGTGTGTGTGTGTTCGTACCGGACTGATTTGGTTGTGGAGTGGTGTTTGGGGTCGCTTCCTCATCAGTCCGTGTCCTCGCACCCCAACTTGGTGTGTCCAGAGCTTCATAAATGTTCTCATGACCAATGTCATCGTAGATCAAATCTCCATTATCAATCAATTCCCCCGAAGCACATTGTTTTCCTTCGACATCCGTGTTAGAATCAACAATGTTTCCAGACAACTCCATAGTCCTGTCGTGGGAGAGGCGTTTCGTCAGACCCAACTTGGACTTGCTGTTTATAATGCTGACATGGAACTGTTGAACCAGAAAAACATCTTACATTTAGTACCCGCATAACTGGACAAAAATATTTAAATATATTCAAATGTAATGTCTGTTTATACCAAGCTAATTCAAGGACCATCACAAATTTGCCTTTCGGATGAGGATTTTCGCATTACACCTTGGGATGTACAGTGGGGTGAACAAGTATTTAATACACTGCCGATTTTGAAGGTTTTCCTACTTACAATGCATGTAGAGGTCTGTAATTTTTATCATAGGTACACTTCAACTGTGAGAGACCAAGTCTAAAACAAATCCAGAAAATCACATTGTATTGGCCATTGTGGAGAGGTTGTAATCTGTATGATTGAGTGTGTGGATGGGTGTCTTTCTACAGGTAACGAGTTCAAACAGGTGCAGTTAATACAGGTAATGAGTAGAGAACAGGAGGGCTTTATGAAGAAAAACTAACAGGTCTGTGAGAGCCGTAATTCTTACTGGTTGGTAGGTGATTAAATACTTATGTCATGCAACAAAATGCAAATGAATTACTTAAAAATCATACAATGTGATTTTCTGGATTTTTGTTTTAGATTCCGTCTCTCACAGTTGAAGTGTACCTATGATGAAAATTACAGACCTCTACTTAATTACTTAAATATCATACAATGTGATTTTCCGTCTCTCACAGTTGAAGTGTACCTATGATAAAAATTACAGACCTCTACATTCTTTGTAAGTAGGAAAACCTGCAGAATCGGCAGTGTATCAAATACTTGTTCTCCCCACTGTATTTTTAGCAGGATCCACTGACGGAAACAAACGTAATTAGATTAATAAAAAGGAATGATCATTACTGATATTGAGCACCATGTTTGTGTGTGAATGTATACGGTCACATCTTCTCATGTGCTTATACTTGTGAGTACAAATTAGTTCAGCCTTGGGATGGTTATTTGACAGGGAAGCGCAGTGTCAGAAATGTAGTTGTACAAACAATAGAGGACATCTGGGAAACAATCAGCGATATTTAAATATAATCAAATGTGACACATAACAGTTGTAAGAAAACTTCTCCAAAATTCCTTTCAGCTTCCTAGAACAAACAAACCGTCAACACGGATCATGTTTTAAGAAAACGTTTTGTTCCCATCACACTTTTCCAGGAAATTGCCTTAAACCTGTCATGACTTCACTCCCAAAGAAACTGTGTATGGAAGCAGGAATTCGGACTTTTAAAGGACACAAGCAAAAGTGCAAATATTATTTCGAGTTGTTTATAAGCTCAGCATAAAAATGAAGTTGTGATCACTTTCAGCCTGTGTCCTGTGTATCTTGGTAAAGCATGACATTTGCAAGTCATTGATCATGGGTTCTAATCCCACATGGAGCCGCTAGAAAAAAAACATGGAGAGCTGTCATAATCAGTGTCTGATTGTTGACATATCCATGTGTCTTGAATATAGGAAAGCGTGTTACTCATGTTGACCACCAGATGCTGATATAACACAGATAGAAAACTGCCAAAAGTATTGCATCGCATGACTAAAGGGTATGTTTGTGTTTGACTGTGTATTTGTGTTTTATTGTGGGAAGTCCAAATGTTTATAGATTGCCTCACTGGCCATGTAGCTCCATCCAAAAATAGCAGCTGCTTTGCAGGCTACTGTAGAGAGAGCTATTAAAGCTATTGAAGGTGTAGTTGATGTTTACCAAAGACTTTATTTGCGACATTTTTGTTTTATCGGGAATACTTTCAACGAACTTTTCAAGTTCTGCCTAAAACCCAAAGGTAGTTTGTTAAAAGACAATAGTGCAGGTCAGTAGATGCTGGCCGCTGAAGAAACAATTTTAAACTGAAAGCTGTCATTACTAGCTGTTTGTGGTCCGTAAACTCCACACTCTGTTGGTCGTTACATGGTTAGAAAATGAAGCACGGTCTACTGAGATTTTGAAAGTGGCCTTCATATGTCTATGTTGAATACGTGTTTTCGACAAGGGCGGGATATGATTCTGCCGAATAGGGTGCTGCCGTACATTTCAGCTGTCACTGTGTTTGTCGTTTTTAAGACTGAACGGGTCGTCGTCGTTCGGTACAGAACGGCTCCAAGGTGTCCATGTTTGATACGCGTGAGACAGAGGAGGGGAGCTGGGCCTCTGGCCACTTAAATGGACTCTTGTGGAGCAGTAGATCCATGGGGAGGTTCAGACAGAAGGCATTGGGAACAAGACTGTAGTTGTTACCTGTGGCCTGATGTGCTTACACCTGCCAAAATCCGTCAGAACCAGTGAAAAAACAAAGGACGATGAAAGTCGACACTCAGAAGTCACGCCACGAGAAGAAGATTCTTTCAATGGTCCTTTCGCCAGTCACTAATCTGCCCACATTGATTATGGCCTGATAGAGACAACGGCAGGCTTATCGTGTTACTGTTTCACTGTTGTAGGGGTTTACACACTTCTTGGGCATTATATCTACTTAGATTTTTTTTAAATGATGCAAGGTTAGGGAAATCTACCACATACCCAGAGGCAGAGACATGAAAATTGTATCCACAAGTTGATCTGACTCTGGGGATGTAGACAAAGCGCCAAATTGCGCAAAACACTGAAATATCCCTTGAAGTACACAAGAGCCTGGTCAAAAGTAGTGGTCTGTATAGGCAATAAGGTGTCATTTCAGACGGGCCAGAGTCTCACTGAACTAAGAAACACATCACTTCTGGGGTACTGTCTGTTTAAAGTCATTGAGTGTGTATAGTCATGCTTTTCATCTTAATTTGTCAGACTGTTCAACTCATTCATCCTGGTGAGACTGAAGCACGCCTCTGTTTCACGCACTGTACCAGAATGGTTCTCCACTGGGACTGTGATAATTGCAACCAGATAACGTTAGATTTGACGCACCAAACCCAGAAGGGGGACACAACCCTGGCCTCAGATTGTCCGGTTGAGTGGAGAAACAACACTGCGCACACCAAAGAAGATGGAAGTACATTGACGGTTCAGGCTTTTGTATGTCCGGGGATCAGCAGCTGATACTAGTACTATTTGGTTTCAGCTTGGAAGAACAACCAATTTTGGATGCGGAGATCGTCAGCCAGAAGGCTGGTGGCCGTTGCCATGGGCTGTAACAAAAGCTTTCCAAATGACTTTCACTGGTTGAGGTCTGACCGATTTGACCATGTGTCCAGCAGGATATTTCTGTAACAGTAAGTAATTACTCAGAGGCAGAGAGGAAGGCAGTTGCAAGACGTAAACGCGTTCTTCCGTGATTCTGAGAGCTCCTAGCATTCCGCCACCACCTTGTGACCCCTCCCGATAGCACCCCTTTCTACACTTCTGCGGGGTTGGACTTTCCACACACGTAGTGTCCCTGAGTTCTGTACTCCAGCCGAGGGACGACACTACCTTGAGAAGGTGCGAGGAGAAAAAATTCTGATTTAGACGCACGTGCCCGGCTAACTTAACACCTGCTGAAGCCCCTCGGTAAAGTGTGTCTCAGTGAAGCAAGTAGGAATATCCAGGGTGAGTAGACATAATCCACTCTGATGACTGAGTTGTCAGCTCCTCTCGACACACACACACACACACACGCACACGCACGCACCGCCGTTCCTCCTCTTAAACACAGTCAGACAGACCCACCGCCGCACACTCATCCCGCGGTTGATCTGTAATGCTGAACGCATCACACAGGTCTCATCCTCTTATCTCAGTAGCCGTGTCATGAATTATGCAGATGTGTATGCTACGTATACCGCCGTCGCGCCACAAACACACGCCGAACCCTGCTCTTCCTCATCTCCTCCGCGTTTCTTCCCCCCGACTTTCCACAAATCCCATTTGGAGCGGACGAGGGTGTGATGGTGTTTGCATAAGGACGCAGGTGCACTCACACCCACACCTATATTGCATACGCCCAGTGAACCACACACACACACACACACACACTGGAACAGCGGACACACGCGTGTCGCAGACACACCCCACTCAGGCATTATGTACACAAACTCTCTGGGTGGAGACAAACAGTCTCGAAGGGCCCCCTCGGCTCTGCCGGCGGCTCCCGAATTCTGCATTTAGTCGTTTCGAGATTGCCAGCGAATCCCTCGCACACTCTCGCCTGATCCTGTTTCCGCCGCGAGTCGGAGAGGATCACGGGACTGAGATGTAGTTATCTGGAGTCGGAGAGGTTCACGAGACTGAGAAGCAGTTGTCAGCAGTCAGAGAGACAAAGAGAGTCAATCACCACGACGAGCACAAATCACTGTTACCTCCCTGAGACGGTTGTATGCTGTCGAAATGGCACCCTATTCTTAAAGCGTTGCTCCTACCATGAAGCCTTTGGCTTCCTTCACACAATCAGTAAGGATCCTGCATCAAATATTCTTACCCTTGGGAATCATTGAGGTGCATCCAAAAGCCTTTCCAAAGCCACCATCACATGACAGGACAGCTTTTTGAATCATTCATGAGCTACTGTCAAGCTTAAGAAAGGGGAAAACACACCTGCTGATTATACTTTTCCCATGGAGTAAGTCACGTTTTTTCTCTCTATCTCAAGTCAACACGTGCTAGTGTCCCTAATTGACAAGTCACGTTTGTGAATGTACAACTGACCACCGTATGACGTCCTGTTTTGGCAGGAAGGTGTGGGAGTCAGCGCGAGGTTTGACTGTTTAACTCAACATGCCAAACTGAACTCCCTGAGGTCACCTAGTATGAACAGGAAAGGTGTGCTGGCATAGTTAAAGAATTTGTATCACATTCATTACAGATTGACACATCCACACATGACACTAAAAACAATTAATTACCAGCTAACACTTTGAATTAAACTGTTCATTACCGACTAATGCCTCGACTAAAACCATTTATTACCAACTTACACCAGGACATAAACCATCCAATACTGACTAACACCACTACATAAATAATTTATTACTAACTTACACCTGGACTTGAACCACCTATTACCGACCAACACCTTGGCTTGAATTTTATATTACCTGCCTTTACCTCAAAGTAAACCAGTGCACTACTTTTAATAATCTCATTATCACATACAATGGGTCCCGTTAAGATAACTGGATGTTTCTGCCAAAACTAGAAGGGCTTCCCAAATGGCACCCTATGCCCTAAGTAGAGCACTGCCGAAAGGGCTCTGGTCAAAAGTAGAGTGCTTTGTAGATAATCATATGCCATTAAATTCACAGCCTAATTTACACCCTAATGAGGAGCTTCTGGTGCCCACAAGCCATCGCCAAGCCATTCTGTTTCTGGACATGGTTAATAGAGCACTCTGTTTTTTTTAGATGAGCTTCGATCTGCTTGCTTAGCTTAAGGATTCACTTCCAGGCACAACGCTTTGAATAAGTTGTGTGGTACAGTCGATTAGTCTGCCTGTGTTATTGATAGCTACACGCCACACCAGGAGGACAATGAGGAACTAGATGAGATAGGCTCTGTCAAGCAGAACTTCACTGGGAATTGGGTTTCTGTCTGTCCCAGGGAACTGCACCAAACGATACCACAGTCTTTCTTTATAGGAAATTACAAAAAAATGCAATTGATCTTACTTTCAACAGTGGTATCATAAGTTTGACCATTATTGCATGCCAGGAGACACTTCATAGACTTCGCGGAGTAGCACACACACACGCACACACACATATTCATGATACCGTAGTTACGCATTTAGAAATCTCATAAAACAATACCGTCTATAGGCACACATTGGCTGCTTTCATGAATATTAAACAATGCTGATTATTTTTCAGTGAGGCAAGCCTCATGTAAATGAGGGTGTTATGCAAAGCTTATTTGCTCCGTTGGCCCCAGGTTTATCATTCATAAAACATAAAATGATATGAATCCAGTTTTTCATTTTGTAGGATAATTATCTTTGGTAGGGAAAATACCATCTGCTATATTTCTTTGCACAGCATGACGTTTTTTATCTGAGGCCAGCTGTGAGAGCATGTGTTCATGCACTGGAAACGTGGCACAGAAAATGAGCTGATGACTCTCTGGCTTTACCTCACTCTTTGGTGACAGAATGTATTCCTAGGGAGGGTATTTCAGGAGACCAGAAGTCATATGGAAAAAGCCTTTATTCTATTAATAACCTCCAGAGTTTCTTTTACTTTGTTCTTAGACTATGCATTGCTATGGGTTCATTACAAAATAAAAGAATGACGTTGTGACTAGTTTTCACTTCCAAAAAAAACGTTCACGGCAGAATTAAAGAAAACACAGAGGCTTAAGAGGGGAGGAATAGTCAAACTTAAATAGAGGGGTGTAATAGTCAAACCTGAATGGGGGGAATACTCAGACTTGAATAAGGGGGGGTTAGTCAGACCTAAATAGATTAGAGATAGTCAGACATGAAGAGGGGGGTGGAATAGCCAGACTTGAATGGGGGGTAATATTCAGACTTGAATGGGGGGGGTAATATTCAGACTTGAATGGGGAGAGGAATTGTCAGAATTGAATAGATGGGGGATATCCATACATAAATAGGTGTGGGATATTCAGACATGAATAGGTGGGGGATATTCAGACGTGAATAGGTGGGGGATATTCAGACATGAATAGGTGGGGGATATTCA